>MU783376.1:37670-49211 GCA_026770625.1 Nicotiana glauca
TAACTACCAAATCTAAGTGAAAACATACAATCAACCCAAATACCAAACACCCAACATCATCCAAGCATTAAGCAAAAACACCCATTAATTACCCACACTAGGGTTGAGCCACAACCCTAGCTAATGGGTTTATCTAGTCATGGAAGAAGTAGAAATAGAAGAAATACTAGAAGAAATTAACATAATCATTAACTACAAACTTAATCTACTTGAATCCACATTAATTACAAGAGAAAATTGACTAAAGTAGGCTAATATGAAGTGTCTTGTGCTCAGCTGCTAAAACAGATTACAAACCTTCACCTAAAAAAGTAAAATGTTCTATTTATACTACTTAGGATAAACCGGACAAAAATACCCCTGAGGGTCTGGCGCGGACCACATAGAAATGACATGCGGCCGCGTAGGGCAAATGGTCTTCAGATTTGTGCTTCTGGGCTTGGGGATGCGAATCGCATAGAAATGCCACGCGGCCGCATAGGTTGAGTCATGCGGACCGCGTGGAAAGGGTGCGCGGCTGCACAGTAGAATTTGTCCCATTGTTTACTCTCTGAACTTTTACCCATGCGGACCGCACTGCTTTGGTGTGCGGCCACGTGGGACTTTGCCTTGAATTGCTAAGCCTTTGATCTCTCATCAGTGCGGACCGCGTGGAAATGGATGCGGTCCGCGTGGATCTTATTCACTTTTGATGGTTCTCTGAACTTTCCTGCGCGGTTGCGTGGCAAAGCAGTGCGGACCACGCAGGTCAGGCTTGAACGTGGCAGCTTTCAGAAGTTTCCTGCGAGGCCGCACATCAAAACAATGCAGTCCGCGCAGGTCACCTATTTCCCACTTTCAATCATCTTTTGACGCTTGGTAGATTTTACTCCTTTTTTAGCCGATTTGTGATATTTATCATCTAGTCGTTCAAACCTGCAATCAAACGCAACTTGTAAGCAATTCAGGACTAATCTAGAGCAATTTATGCACAAAGCTCAGGTAAGAAGGGGTATAAAACATGTACAGTTCATAGTTATCAATCTTGTGCCCCATCAATCTCATGGTCATATCGACAACTAACTGGCTAACTAGGGCCACTTTCCCAATATAATGGATAAGCGAGGCGTACCTCCACCCTTAGAAAGATCAAGAGGAATTCACCTCTAATAGGAGTGCCCAGCTACGTGTATGCTTGTGCAAATGTTTCTAACAAAATTTTTACCAACCAGCAAGCATGAAAAGGAGGACGAACGCACGTATGATGATCCCTCACAACTCCCAAGCGGTAACGTTCATACAGGTAAACAATCCACAATCACAATAGGAACAAATAGGAATTCCTCAACAAACCGTCACAACTCTATACAATCAATCCCTGATATAGCCCACCTTATTTCGCCACGTGTGCAATAAATAATATAACGGGCACCGTCTTATTTCGCCACACGTGCATAACAATATCCCACCTTATTCACCACATGCGCAACCCACATATAAGCATATAACATATCCCGCCTTATTACGCCGCATGTGCAAAACATCAACACAACAATAGCACGGCAAAGACCTCCTGCAACCTTTCAACCACAACCGCACGGCAGAAACCTCGTGCATCACAGTAGCAACAATTTAACAGGGTGGAAATCTGACAAGAATGATAAATGCAGCAGTGTAATAAGGCAAATCAATGAAACAATAATAACTACCAAGATAAAATAGAAACACAGGGTAAACACCACTCAATCTCAAATACCAATGAGGGTCTCCCAGGATACCGTCCTGTAGCCCTCTTCTCAACTGTCCAACGGATCTCCCGGGATACCGTCCCGTAGTCCACCTCTCGTACCACTATCAAAGGATCTCCCGGGATACCGTCCCGTAGTCCAATCATTTATGTGCAGGGGATCTCCCGGGATACTGTCCCGTAGTCCCAAAATAAGAGTGCAGGGGGATCTCCCGGGATACCGTCCCGTAGTCCCAAAATAAAAGTGCAATCACAGCCAAAAACAAACCAAGGGATAAATATGAGAAACGGATTAGCAGATAGAACTAGCCTAGCATGCTTCACGTAGTACGATTAAACAACTTAGCAATTAGGCAATTATATCAGGTAGACATGCTTTCCTAGTCTAACACAAGTAATAGGCTTCAAGTAATATAAAGCAAATAAGAAAGAAAGTTAAATGCTAACAACTTAAGTAAAACAAGATTTTTTTTATCAATCGGCTCAAGTACAACTTTATAATCGGTGATTACAAGGATCTAAAAGCCTAAAGGATCAATTTACCACAAATAAATCCGAACACGCACTCGTCACCTCGCGTGCAAGGAATACAATCAACATAGAAGACTCAAATCCTAAGGGGAAGTCCCCGACACAAGGTTAGCCAAGATACTTACCTCGAACCGGCTAACATCAACTAGCAAACACGTTCTTGCCACGAGTTCTCGACTCCAAATGGCCCAAATCTAGTCAATTAAATCACACTTTGTAAATAATATTGCAAAGAACTGATTCCACTATAAAATTTAGAGCTAGGGCGCGAAAATAGGTAAAATGACCAAAATGCCCCTCCAGCCAAGTCTCGGAATCGAATAATTTTTACATTTTCAGAACCCTCGTACTGTCACGAGTCCAACCATATAAAAATCTCCCAAATTGGAGGTAAAATGCCCATTCAATTCACAATAACTAAGTCTAAGAAGTTTCATCCAATTTTCCACAATTTTGACCTTGAATTCGAATTTTAATGGTTGATTTAACTAGATATTGATAGAAAACAACTAAATGAGGTTAAAAAAATATTACCCACTAATCTTCTCTTCAAAATCCTCCCAAAATCGCCTTCTCCCGAGCTCCCAATTGATTTTCCAACTTTTAAAACAAACCCTGGGATTATTCTATTTCATACCAGTGATTTCCGCTTTTGCGGTCCCGCTTTTGCGGAAAACCAACCGCTTCTGCGATTTCTCTTAATTAGCCGACCAACCGCTTCTGCGGTCCACCAATCGCAGAAGCGAGTTCGCTTCTGCGGAACTTACACCGCTTCTGCGGTTCTCAAGCCAACGCCCACTTTTCGCTTTTGTGGCTCCGCTTCTGCGGTTCCCAAGCCGCAGAAGCGGAAATACCAGAAAGCGTGCTGCAATTTTCTTCTAACTTCAAAATTTACCCGTTGAGCATCCGAAACACACCCGAGGCTCCCGGGACCTCAACCAATCACACACACAAGTCATATAACCTAACACAAACTCGCTCGAAGTCCCAAATCACATAACATAACATCGAAATGACGAATCAAAACCAAAAATCAAGCTTATGAACTTTCAAGTCTTCAAATAACGAATCCCATGCCGAAACCTATCAATTCAACTTGGAATGACGCAAAATTTTGTAGACAAGTCCAAAATGACATAACGGAGCCGTTCCAACTCTCGAAATTGCATTCCGACCCCGATATCTCAAAAGTCAACTATGGGTCAAACTTTTTCATTTTCCAACTTCAAATTTCGCCGAAATGCCTCAACTTACTCTACGGACCTCCAAATCTGAATCCGGGTGCACACCTAAGTCCAAAATTGCCATACGAAGCTGTTGAGATCATCCACGGCCCATTCTTCAACTTTTCACCGTTCTAACTTCGAAAACAAGGTTTCTTCTCTATATTTGACTCTAAACCATCTGAAAGCCGAATTCTACCATGCACGCAAGTCGATACTCATATTCTGAAGCTGTTCCAGACCTTGTGCCGCCAAACGGGGCTTGATTTCTCAAAACGACCGGTCGGGTTGGTTACATCCTCCCCCTCTTAAAACCAACATTCATCCTCGAACGTGCTAAGATTCGCCTTGAAGTCCTCAAGTCACTGAGTGCGCACTTCCAACATACACCCGCGGGTGATCCCACATCACCCTAATCCACTTAAGCCTGACGACACCATCTCAACTGAAATTTAACCTTCCTAGCAATACCAGCAGGCCTTCAAGCCAGAATTCTCACCTCCCATCCGTTTCCAAAAGACCCGATCCTAAATCCATGTCCGATATTAGTCTCAACCAACTATTTCAATACAAGCCAACACATACAGGGTACAACCACACAACATGACACCTCACACATAGGCCCAAAATCACATTTCTGGTAGCAATACTTGCCTGAGATCAAATCCGTACCAGCCATAAGCCTCATATTCTACAGGAACTCTTTTCAAACTTCCACAACACTGGAGATGATATAAAACCCACAAAAACTGCATAACAGACACCCGAATAACCAAACCTCAGCCAATACCAACGGGTACATATCCCACAAGCTAAACTCAAGAAGCATATAACGGAAATGATTGAGTATAAGAAAGGAATCACATAAGGGAACAAACAAACAAATCAAACTAGCACAATTTATTCTAAAACACAAATCGACAAAAAAACTAACAAGAAAGAATGAAAGCATAAAAAAGGACTCACAATGATCTATACTGATATAACCTCACACCGCAGTACACAGCCCAGTCTCAACATATCAATCACCTGAAATCATGAGGGTCCCGCCCTCAGCACTAAATCACAAGTAGGGCTCACATCAACCCATCTAGAGACTTTCACTAGATCAATTCCGTCTACAATTTACAACACAGACCAGCTCTCACACCGGTGGAGCATAGAAATCACAGCTCGTAACCAAGAATGCTCAGAAGTCACATCAAGCCTACCAAAATAGACAACAGGAAAATACTACTAGCCTCGTAACTCTCAACAACGGCTAAAAATCAGACGATAGACACGGCTATTACTCATAAAACCTCCCAACAGTGTAATCACATAGACGGAGTGCAAATCATGAAGCGCTCCCATAAATAGAGCAACAAACAAGAAAATCTGCCCCGATAAGTAGAACTGTGATGAACTACAGATAGTGTCCCTCAACAATAAATCGAATCTGTATCTAATGTCATTCAACTGGCACACCGGCCTCAAGCCTACCATATGGAACACATCAACGAGCCGGGCCTCCCCCTCTTGGGCGCCCTCTACCTGCCTGAATACCTTGCTGGGACATACCGGTCCGAAGTCTAGGACAATCTCTCACCATGTGGCTAGTATCTCCACACTCAAAACACCCTCTCTGCTGATGAGGCGGTGGAAACTGTACGGTACGGGTACTCCGAGACCCATGATCACCTGAGTTACCACGCTGAGTCTGAAGCGCGAACTGAACTGGCTGACCCACAAAACCCCTACCATGACGCACCCTGCCTCCAAAATAAGGACATGTATATCTCCATGGTCTACGAGGACCCCTCGCCTCCTCAAATTCTCGCTCCTGATCTCGTCTGCTCTCTCTCTCATGACCCTGCCTGCCCTCTCTCTCTCTTGCATGCATACCCTCTATCCTCCTAGCAATGTTCATCACCTGCTGATATGGAATATCCATCTCCAACTCACGGGCCATGCTGGACCTAATACTAGGAATAAGCCCCTCAATTAACCGACAAACCTTCTCGCGAACAGTAAAAACCAAGGCTGAGGCATGTCTAGCCAAACTAGTGTAACGGACAGCATACTCCGAGACGGTCATAGCACCCTGGTGCAAATGCTCAAACTCCACACGCCATGCATCCCTGAGGCTCTGAGGAACAAACTCTCTCAGGAACATATCTGAAAACTAAGTCCAAGTCAGTGAAGCTGCCTCGTCTGGACTGTCTAGCTCATAGGTGTGCCACTAATCGTAGGCGGCTCCTCGAAGCTGAAAAATAGTGAAGGAAACCCCGCTCGATCCAGAGATACCCAAAGTACAGAGAATATTGTAACACTCATCAAGAAACCCCAAGGCATCGTCTGATGCTAATCCACTGAACACCGGAGGATCATACTTCTTGAACCTCTCTAGTCTTATCTGCTCCTGCTCGGAAGCTGCTGCCATGCCCTCGGGCTGAACTAGTGTCGCAGGTGGCGCAGGAATAATCTTTGGAACCTGCTCAACATGCACTCACTGCTCAGGAGCGCAGGCGGCGGGATTCTGTGCTCCTCCCCCGGCCTGGGATGTGGCTGCAGCAAGGGGAAGCAATCTTGCCTGAGCCAAAGTGGTGTACATACTCATGAACTATGCCAAAGTCTCCTGAATAGCTAGAGTAGTAGTAGCAGTAGGCGTGTCAGGTGCCTGGACTCCGGCTGGATCTACTGGTGGTACCTCGGCGGTAGCTTGCGCAGGCGCTCTCGCTGTACCTCGTGCGCATCCTCAAACTCTACCCCAGCCCTGACCTCCGACGGCTGCAGCAAGGGGCGCGGGTGCCTGATCACCTCGAGTAGTACGTGTCCTCACCATCTGTGAGAGAGTAGAAGATAGAAGTTTAGGATTGTGGATGTCAAAAATCTCGCACGACAGGGAAATCAAGTAAAGTTGAATTTTCCTAACGGTTACATAGCCTCTCGTAGATAAGTACAGATGTCTCCGTACCGATCCACGAGACTCTGATAAACCGGCTTGTGATCTGTGACTCCTATGAACCTAGAGCTCTGATACCAACTTGTCACCCTCCATGAACATGTCGTGATGGTACCTAGTCCCTATGACTAGGTAAGCCTAACAATGAAGATAAACCAAAATTTGTGGCAGAAAATAAATAAAACTAAACTGGTAAAATAAACAGGGTTTAAGGTGTCGTTCGGCACATAACACAATAATTCTCAAAGCTAACAAAACTTCCCAAAACCCGGAAACTCACAAATCACAAGCTAAGGGATACATAAGAGGCTCTGACTCAAGAATATCTATACAAAGGAGAAAATACTGGAAGAACTATACTTATTACAGAAAAGCTGGAAAGGGACTCCTCGGTCTGCGGACGTAGCAGATATACCTTAAAGTCTCTACCAATATGCCTCCTTCCAAGGCTAACAGAACTGAACGGGAGTACCTGTATCTTCACAACAAAAATGTGCAGAAGAGTAGTATAAGCACACCACGGCAGTGCCCAGTAAGTACCAAGACCAACCTCGATGGGGTAGTGACGAGGAACAGTCAAGGCACCTACCGGTCAATAAACAGTATAATCATAGGAATAATGGTAATGACATATGAATATGTAAAGAATGCGTGAACGACCAAAAATGCTACAATTTACAATAAGGGACAAATACAACAATCAACAACAAGAATATAATAAACGATGATACAAAATGATGGCAGAATCACAACCCAAATCCTAAGGCCACAACACAGCTAGAAAAGAAACAAGTCAATAATTTATATCATACAATGATGTTCACAGAAGGTCTTATCCCACTCTTTTTACAATTTCACCAAGTCTCGGACAAACCACAATTCGCGAAGAAACAGCATCTGCAATCTAACAATATGCATCTTGTGCCCTATCAATCTCATGGTCATATCGACAACTAACTGGCTAACTAGGGCCACTTTCCCAATATAATGGATAAGCAAGGCGTACCTCCACCCTTAGAAAGATTAGGAGGAATTCACCTCTAATAGGAGTGCTCAGCTACGTGTATGCTTGTGCAAATGTTCCTAACAAAATTTTTACCAACCAGCAAGCATGAAAATGAGGACGAACCGCATATACGATGATCCCTCACAACTCCCAAGAGGTAACGTTCATACAGGTAAACAATCCACAATCACAATAGGAACAAATAGGAATGCCTCAACAGGTCATCACAACTCTATACAATCAATCCCTGACATAGCCCACCTTATTTCGCCACGTGTGCAATAAATAATATAATAGGCACCGCCTTATTTTGTCACACGTGCATAACAATGTCCCACCTTATTCCGCCATATGCGTAACCCACATATAAGCATATAACATATCCCGCCTTATTACGCCGCATGTGCAAAACATCAATAGAACAATAGCAAGGCAAAGACCTCGTGCAACCTTTCAACTACAACCGCATGGTAGAAACCTCGTCATCACAGTAGCAACAATTTAACAGGGTGGAAATCTAACAGGAATGATAAATGCAGCAGTGTAATAAGGCAAATCAATGAAACAATAATAACTACCAAGATAAAACAGAAACACAGGGTAAACACCACTCAGTCTCAAATACCAATGAGCGTCTCCCAGGATACCGTCCTGTAGCCCTCTCCTCAACTGTCCAATGGATATCCCGGGATACCGTCCCGTAGTCCAGCTCTCGTACCAGTATCAAAGGATCTCCCGGGATACCGTCCCGTAGTCCAATCATTTATATGTAGGGGATCTCTCGGGATACTGTCCCGTAGTCCCAAAATAAAAGTGCAGGGGGATCTCCTGGGATACCGTCCCGTAGTCCCAAAATAAAAGTGCAATCACAGCCAGAAACAAACCAAGGGATAAATATGAGAAACGGATTAGCAGATAGAACTAGCCTAGCATGTTTCACGTAGTACGATTAAACAACTTAGCAATTAGGCAATTATATCAGGTAGACATGCTTTCCTAGTCTAACACAAGTAATAGGCTTCAAGTACTATAAAGAAAATAAGAAATAAAGTTAAATGTTAACAACTTAAGTAAAACAGGATTTTCTTTATCAATCGGCTCAAGTACAACTTCATATTCGGTAATTACAAGGATCTAAGAGCCTAAAGGATCAGTTTACCACAAATAAATCCGAACACGCACTCGTCACCTCGCGTGCAAGGAATACAATCAACATAGAAGACTCAAATCCTAAGGGGAAGTCCCCCACACAAGGTTAGGCAAGATACTTACCTTGAACCGGCTAACATCAACTAGCAAACATGTTCTTTCCACGAGTTCTCGACTCCAAATGGCCCAAATCTAGTCAATTAAATCACACTTTGTAAATAATATTGCAAAAAACTGATTCCACTATAAAATTTAGAGCTAGGTCGAGAAAATAGGTAAAATGACCAAAAAGCCCCTCCAGCCAAAGTCTCGGAATAGAATAATTTTCATATTTTCAGAACTCTCGTACTCTCACGAGTCCAACCATATAAAAATCCCCCAAATCGAAGGTCAAATGCCCATTCAATTCAAAATAACTAAGTCTAAGAAGTTTCATCCAATTTTTCACAATTTTGACCTTGAATTCGAATTTTAATGGTGGATTTAACTAGATATTGATAGAAAACAACTAAATGAGGTTAAAGAAACATTACCCACTAATCTTCTCTTCAAAATCCACCCAAAATCGCCTTCTCCCGAGCTCCCAATTGATTTTTCAACTTTTGAAACAAACCCTCGGATTATTCTATTTCATACCAGTGATTTCCGCTTTTGCGGTCCCGCTTTTGCAGAAAACCAACCGCTTCTGCAGTTTCTCTTAATTAGCCGACCAACCGCTTCTGCGGTCCACCAATCGCAGAAGCGAGTTTGCTTTTGCGGAACTTACACTGCTTCTGCGGTTCTCAAGCCAACACCCACTTTTCGCTCCACGGTTACCAAGCCGCTTCTGCAGTTCCCAAGCTGCAGAAGCAGAAATACCAGAAAGCCTGCTGCAATTTTCTTCTAACTTCAAAATTTACCCGTTGAGCATCCGAAACACACCAGAGGCCCCCGGGACCTCAACCAATCACACACACAAGTCATATAACCTAACACGGACTCACTCGAAGTCCCAAATCACATAACACAACATCGAAACGACGAATCAAAACCAAAAATCAAGCTTATGAACTTCCAAGTCTTCAAATAACGAATCCCATGCCGAAACCTATCAATTCAACTCGGAATGACGCCAAATTTTGCAGACAAGTCCAAAATGACATAACGGAGCCGTTCCAACTCTCGGAATCACATTCCGACCCCGATATCCCAAAAGTCAATCGTGGGTCAAACTTCTTCATTTTCCAACTTCAACTTTCGCCGAAATGCCTCAACTTACTCTACGGACCTCCAAATCTGAATTCGGGTGCGCACATAAGTCCAAAATCTCCATACGATGCTGTTGAGATCATCCACAACCCATTTCGGGGTCGTTTACCCAAAAGTCCAATTCCGGTCAACTTTTCACCATTCTAACTTCCAAAACAAGGTTTCTTCTCTACATTTGACTCTAAACCATCTGAAAGCCGAATTCCACCATGCATGCGAGTCGATACTCATATTCCAAAGCTGTTCCAGACCTTATGACGCCAAACGGGGCTTGATTTCTCAAAATGACCGGTCGGGTCGTTACAAATAAAGTCACGTATAGCGTGCAATGGTAAAAGCCTAAAGAAGTCCCCAGCGGAGTTGCCATGCTGTCGACGCCCCCTTTTTCCTCGCGAAATCGGGTTTACGACATTCGGAAAGACAACACTTTTCCCACTTTGGGAATTGGGTTTTTTTAGAGTTTGGAGAGTCGCCACCTAATGATTATAGTGCATTAGGAAACTTTTAGAAGAATTAAAGATGCAGACCAGAGTTTTGGGTAAGGGCTTGAAATTATCTCGAGGGGAAGGTGTTAGGTGTCACGCCCCAAATTCGAGGAACATGACCGGCACCCGACCGGGTATCCCCAGTCAAGCGGACCTGGGTGCCGTTTCTATCCCACATGTTACCCCTCATTCTCATTACCTAATAACCAAGTGAAATAGCCAATTATAGGATATGGACTCCATTAACCAAATTTTATAAACATAACAATAACAATTTCTATTAGAAACTTCATCCACCATAATAAAAATATTTCAAATTTTTATACATCATTGCCAAACATCAATATTTCTCTTTTAAATTCCCATGCCCGACACTACCCACAGCCTGTCTACGGAGCCTCTAAATACAATTGAAGAATAATATGGAAATGCCGGCAACAAGGCTCCGGCTATACCTTATACAACATCAAAACAAGATCCCAAAAATGGAAAGTGGCGTGAGCCACATAGGGCCCTGAATGGGAAGGGGCTCGCCGAATCAGCTGACGGGAAGTGATGAGGAGCTACGGTCGGTGGACTGGAGTACTGCTATGGGTCCACCTACAATCATAACACGATTGTAGCGCCCCCTGCAAAAGGGACGTCAGTACATTTGAATTGTACTGGTATGTATGAACAAACTTTGTCCCAAGTAAACTAAAGCCATACACAAGTAGATAATAGTAATATAAACAACAATCAAATGCACAAGCAAAGGAACAATCAAGCCAAACAAGTTTTCAACACCTAACTTTGTTTCAATAAACCTCAAACCATACACAAGTAGAAAACAACAATAGAAGCAACAACCAACCACACATAGAAGGTACAATCAAGCCAAATAAAGGGACAATCAGTATCCCACAGGTTACAAACTCTCCTGTTGTCTCCTTTCACAATTTCTCATTATTGATTTCACAATTGGTACACATATTGATTTCAATGGCGATTTCGATCGCTTTCCAACCTTATTACCTCGGCCACCCTTATCACCCCAACCAATAATTTATCATTTTGTGTTGCGGCGCGCAACCCGATCCCACAGGACAATTTCATTTCACAACAATCACAACAACAACAATGAACAATTCACAAAAATAATAACAACGACAATAACATTTCACAAAGATCACAACAACATTTCTTTAAGGAGTAGCAACACTGATTCACAAGTGTTACCATAACCAACG
>MU783378.1:6713-51713 GCA_026770625.1 Nicotiana glauca
TCTATTATCAAGCTATTCCGTCTATCAAATTTCTCTTTTTATTCATCATCCACTTAATATTTCTCCCTCACTGTAGCATCACAATGCCTCAATCCAGGCTCACCACATGAGACTCGATCATATGACCACACTATCTAAGACCCATAGGCCACCGAATACTCTCTCAAACATTCCCAGAAACACCACATTCCCAAAATACTCTACTATGAAGAACCTCCTATGAATCTAAATCTGTTACCTTTTTTTTATACTGATGCATAGGATCCCATGATTACATAAAAATACCACAAGTCTTGACATTTCCCGATGAATACACAGTCTCTGACCACATACACAACCTTGAGACACCTGATTATTACATGCCAAATCTTGGACACAATAAAACCATTCTCGAGAGTCATTCACTCTTACACAACTGTAAATTATCTGACTTAACGAACAAAACCACTTGTGCCTTATTAGCACTCTGACACCGTAGGATATGATCTCATTCCAATACAAACAAACATCTTCCTTCGCTATACACTGAGCATTCTTTATCAACAACAGCTCAAGACATCCTATTATCTCCTCACATCTACGAAGCACCATATAACCTTTGTCAAAATTGTGCTTCACTCGTTCCATCCTCGGCTCATTTTCTGCAACCAAGACTGCTCCGCCAGCATACCTCGAAACGGAAACAACATAGCACATAACCGTGCGATCAGCTAATCAACAACAACCTCCCCAACTTGGCTTGAAGCCATCTATCATGACACATTTAAGAACCCATAATACTTCTACTCTAATGATGCCACAATATTATACCGAGATTAAACTCAAATCATCTACTAGTTTATGAAAACACAGATCCTTGGATACTAAAATCCTCTACAAACCTCGCATTCATCCCCACATCAGCTGAGTCCGCTCTCTGAAGCGACCCAAATTTTCAAATTACAACACGTACTTTTCAATTACACATGAGATCTTCTAACAATATATATAAGAATCGTACCACTTAAGAACACTCCGCAGGAGATAACCCACCTACTTTGCCTCAGTTTAGTATTTCAGCACACCTTCCACTGCCATACATATAACACAACCATTTATTCTTCCTGAGTCTGAACTCATACCGCCACACGTAATGTACTTCACTTCCCAACTAGGAGATACGAAAATATTCTTCACGCGCCCATATTCGGGCTACACATCAAACCACAATAAGAAATGAATCACTTAACAGTTCATCTATTATCACGCAAACTTCTTCGTTACTACCAAGTCATATAATTATATCTCGCAGTACTAATATACTCATCACATGAATACCAAACCGCCAATCCGGCTAATAGCAACAATACCAAACATATAAGTTCAAAACACTTGCTCACACGATCAGCACCTCAGTGCTCAAGCCATAGGCGAGATCCGGCCTCAAGTCCTCCAGACTGGCCCAACATCGAACTCACGGGATCACATCTCGCCCCTCGATCGGGGAATCACAAGCCATCAAGGCACATATAATACCGAGCGCTCATGTGCGCATACAGACGTGTGGAAAGAACTTTAATAGTTATATCTCAAGATGAATCAAGTACGCATGATAAGAATGCCAAGAAAGTGAAATTTTCCTAAAGTTCCGCAACCTCTCGAGGATAAATACAAACGTCTCCGTACCGATCCGCGAGACTCTACTAACCGGCTCATGACTCATGAGGCCTAGTAACCTAGTATCTAATACCAACTTGTCACCACCCCAATCCCGACCATGATGGCGCCCAACACAATTGCTAGGCAAGCCCGACCAATCAACACTCACATCTCAATCACACCACCCATTTCCAATTTATAGCATTAAATTAACCGTTTAACAAGTCTATTAACCAATAATTTAGATAGAGACAGTATGAATCACTGACTTAGCCAACATCTCCCAAAGACCTGGGGTCATGAGTCTAGAGCCTCTAAGATAACAAAAAAAAAATCCTCAGTAATGCTGATGTTCTAAAATGCGAAAATAATAAAGGGATAAGGGGAGGAATCGGGTCCTGCGGACGTCAGGCAGCTACCTCGACAACTCCTGAAAAACTCTGAAAGCAGCAAACAGCTCAACTAAACCTCCGGGACACCTGAATCTGCACACATGGTGTAGGGAGTAAAGTGAGTACTTCCAACTCAGTGGTAATAGACATATATAATGACTGAAAGTAAGAAAACCCGAAAATACCACAATGTAAAGCTATAACCAATAATTCTACACATTTAAAGATGGAACAACATCAGGTAATGACAGATAACACAGATAGATATCGATGCATGAATGCAATGCAGTGCACATGACCGTTGTGGCGTACAGCCTGATCCATTTGGGTACCCGCACTCACTGTGGGGGTTCAGACTCCAGAGGGGCTCCTATAGCCCAAGCGCAATATCATCGTAGCATTCGCTGCGGCGTGAAGCCCGATCCACACTCAGTCCAGGTATATGCATGTAAGCCACACAGGCACAGTCAAGTTTATCATTTTCAGTTCCAATTATTAGGAATTATAGATTAAGTGTTTAAAACTTTAGGAATTTACTAATCAGTTCGAGAAAGTGTTTAACTCAGGACTGATATCATAAAAACATGTTAAGCATCATGGAAATAGTGATAATAATCCCTAAGGGATCCAACTAATCGGCACGCAGCCCAAATATACTTATAGCAAATCCAAGTAGGATGTTTATTAATCAATTTCTAGTCAACACACATTATGAACATCACTCGGACGGACTAAGCCATAGTCCTCCAATCACAAACGACCCCGCACTCACCGTAGAATACGTGTCTCGCCCCAATATAGCGTCACAGTGTGATATACTGAGGTTTCAAACCCTCAGGTCATCATCTACATCTATTACTCACCTCAAACTGGCCACAAGACTAGTCCGCTATGCCTTTTCCTCTCGAATCCACCTCTTCGCACGTCGAATCTGGTCAAAACCACAACAAATACATTAAAATAGGCTAAAGAAACTTAACCCAATAAAAAAAACTCAAAAAATACCAAAAATCTCGAAGTTGGAAAAACCCGAGCCCCGGGCCCACTCCTCAAAAAATTACAAAATTTAAATCACCGGATTCTTCGTCTCGCCACAGGTCTATACACATCAAATTTACCAAAATCGGGGTTCAATTGCCCTTTCAAAACCCAAATTTAAACTCTCTTAAGTTTCAAGCCCTAACCTCCATTTTTACCCTCTAAGTCCTCGAATTTCAGTGTTTAATCCATGATTTTACACTATATAAACATAATCTGAGTCCAATAGTTCATACCTGATGAAACCTCTTCGAATTCTCTCCAAAATCGCCCAAGAAACTGCCATAGTCGAAGTCCAAAATATTTTTCCTTCCCTTTCAATTTCGTGAACACTATTCACTTTAATCCAAACCGATTTCCGCTTCTGCGGTTATTATACCGCACCTACGTTCACCGCATTTGCGACCAAACGACCGCTTGTGCGGTCTCACTTAACTCACCTGGGACCGCTTATGGGGTCCAAAACCGCTTCTGCGGAACCCGCTTATGTGAAGCCTTGTCCGCTTCTGCGGAAAGCCAAGATGCCCCAGAGAATCGCTTCTGCGACCCCTTAGCCGCATCTGCAGAACCGCTTATGCGGTCCCTTTTCTGCAGATGCGAAAATGACAGAACCAGCAACTTCAAACATGCAACAAACTCCGAATTCTCCGTTTAACCACCCGAATTCACCCTGAGGCCCCCGGGACCTCAACCAAAAGCACAGACATAATATATTACCTTATTCAAACTCGCTCGAACCATCAAAACACTATCGTTAACATCAAAATCCTCAATTATCCTCAAATCAAAGCCTAAGTTTCTTAAAACTTCCGAATTGCGCATTCGATAAAAAACCCAACCTAACCACCTCCGAATGGCCTGAAACTTTGCACACATATCCAAAATCACCTAACGGAGCTACTGCAACTCTCAGAATTCTATTCCGACCCTCGGATCAAAATCTCACCTATCAACCGGATATCGCTAAAATGCTAACTTCGCCAATTCAAGCCTAAGTCTACACCGAGCCTCCAAATCAATTCTGATCGCACTCCTAAGTCAAAAATCATCCCCCGAAGCTAATCGAATCATCAGAATTCACATCCAAGCCCTCTAACTAACAAGTCAACTTCTAGTTGACTTTTCTAAAACAAGCTCTCCTTTAAGAGACTAAGTGTCTCCCATCTAAAACCAATCCAATTCTACTCGATCACCTCAAGTACCGATAATGAAGTATAGAGAAACATAATATGGGGGAAGCGGGGTGGTAACTCATATGACAATGGGCCGGGTCATCACAAACAGACTGACCAATTGATGGCTAGCTTTGTAAACCACAACTATACAAGACAAGAACAAAACTCTTCTCATCACCCATTACTACATAGCCTTTACCCATCATAAGGATAACAATGTCATTTTAATTATAACTCATGCTTAACAATCAGGATATGCAAATCAACAAATAAAAACCCATTAAACTTAGCATGTAAAAACGCGATTCACATTTCACATACTGTCAGTCCCAAAATAAACATGTTGTCATTTGATTCGAGTGATGAATACATAATCAAAACAGTGATTAGTACCTGGACAACAATAGTGAGACTTTAAAATAACAAAATAGTGGCAGAGAACCAGCTACAACTATAGATCGAAGGAGCAGTAACAAACAAGCAATAGAACAAAGTTGAATCCATTCTCCTTAACTCATAGTAATAGAATCCAGAAATTAACACATTATCTACTTAAATCTATAAATCCTACCAATACTCTCAAGAGCATGGATTCATTTTCACAACACATTAGTAACAGAAGAAAAGCTAAGCTAAACATGCATAATAAGGGATTTACATACAGGATACTTATAGAAATGAAAGAATCAGAAGAAATAATCATAAAAACACAACTTATATTCAATTGTACTTCCACTCGAACTACATATTCATATTTCCTTATTGTTTATTGATTCAAGAAGTACCTGAATGCAGCAATATAGATCAGGTAATTAGTCAGAGACTAGGAGGAGGCAGCAGTAGCAGAAATCAGCAATATAACAGTAGTAACAACAGAGCCCAAATTTAGTAAACGAAACCAGAAAATCGATTCAAAATTCCAATGAAACAATAATCTTCAACACAGCTTGATAAAAAAAACCTTCCAAAACTAATATCAAACCAATTCAAATCTCTTTACTGAACACTATTATTTGCAGGACTTAAATGAATCGAGAACTACTGAAGCAATGGAACCGTAGAGAATTCCTAACTTTTTTTTGTATTTTTCTGGACTCTATCTCTTCAACGGTATTTCTAATACAATTCTCTATTTTAGGTTTTGAACTTAGATTCAACATTCAACGCGTTCTGGTTTGATTCTAGGGTGATGGTTTGTGGATTAGGGAAGAGGGAGTCGTGATGGTCAAGGGGTGTTAGTTGGGATCGGTTTGAGGCGGCGCCGCCACCGAAGAATCTTAGGGCGGCACTAGGATTCATCTCTTCAAATTGATATTCGAAGAGTTGTAGGCAGATTTGAAGGAAGCGGAGCACGGGTTTGGAAAGAGGGGAGTGAGGTGGTTGTTTGGTGTTGATTTGGTGATGATAAGAGGTGGTTCTGCCACCCTGAAGCGGTAGGAGAATGGTGGCGGCTGCTAGGGTTAGGGGCAGGTCTCTGATGGTGAGGGTGAATGAGGAAGACGAGGTGGGGATTTGGGGTATATTAGATCTAGGTTTTAATTTGGGCCGTTGGATGATGAGAATCAACAAAAAATAGATAATTGTATTAGAAATACCGTTGAAGAGATAGAGTCCAGAAAAATACAAAAAAAAGTTAGGAATTCTCTACGGTTCCATTGCTTCAGTAGTTCTTGATTCATTTAAGTTCTGCAAATAATAGTGTTCAGTAAAGGAATTTGAATTGGTTTGATATTAGTTTTGGAAGGTTTTTTTATCAAGCTGTGTTGAAGATTATTGTTCCATTGGATTTTTGAATCGATTTTCTGGTTTCGTTTACTAAATTTTGGGCTCTGTTGTTACTACTGTTATATTGTTGATTTCTGCTACTGCTGCCTCCTCCTAGTCTCTGACTAATTACCTGATCTATATTGTTGCATTCAGGTACTTCTTGAATCAATAAACAATAAGGGAATATGAATATGTATTTCGAGTGGAAGTAAAATTGAATATAAGTTGTGTTTTTATGATTATTTCTTCTGATTCTTTCATTTCTATAAGTATCATGTATGTAAATCCCATATTATGCATGTTTAGCTTAGCTTTTCTTCTGTTACTAATATGTTGTGAAAATGGATCCATGCTCTTGAGAGTATTGGTAGGACTTATAGATTTAAGTAGATAATGTGTTAATTTCTGGATTCTATTACTATGAGTTAAGGAGAAAGGATTCAACTGTGGTCTATTGCTTGTTTGTTACTGCTCCTTCGATCTATAGTTGCAGCTGGTTCTCTACCACTATTTTGTTATTTTAAAGTCTCACTATTGTTGTCCAGGTACTAATCACTGTTCTGATTATGTATTCATCACTCGAATCAAATGACAACATGTTCATTTTGGGACTGACAGTATGTGAAATGTGAATCGCGTGTTTACATGCTAAGTTTAATGGGTTTTTATTTGTTGATTTGCATATCCTGATTGTTAAGCATGAGTTATAATTAAAATGACATTGTGATCCTTATGATTGGTAAAATCTGTGTAGTAATGGGTGATGAGAAGAGTTTTGTTCTAAACTTCAACTGTATTTCTATCTGCTCCATTTCAATAGCTGCCACACCTCCTTTTTCCTACACCCCCGGAAGGAGTATTCAGGAAGTTTTTTCCAATTACAGGACAATCGAAACGGGATTTATTATTTAAGAGATTCGGAGTCGCCACTTGGGAGATTTATGGTGTCCCAAGTCACCGGTTTAAATCCCAAATCGAGGAAAGAGTTGACTCTGTATTACAGTCCGCAAACCAAAAATTCGAGTAAGGAATTCTGTTAACCCGGGAGAAGGTGTTAGGCATTCCCGGGTTTAGTGGTTCTAGAACGGTCGCTCAACTGTTATAATTGACTTAGTTATCTGATTTTAAAACACTTTTAAACCTATGTGCATTTTTTAACTTTAAAACGCTTTTAATTATTTTAAGGAAGATTTCAACGCCACCCAAAACACGTCTTTGGACCACGCCACATGAAATACACCCGTAGTCCGAGACATATTTTGTTTAACGTTGTTAAGATTTGCATTTCGGTTACATAAATGCGCACCCGAATTTAGGAAAGTAAGTTATTAAAATAACGCGCCTAAAGCCATTACGTGTTTGCACTTTTGCGAGGGCCATGGAGTGTTTGCTAAATGGTACACCTCGGATTCTAAGGATTAAATCAAACTTAATTAAAATGAGGGTCATGCAATTGTCATTTTTGTTTGGCATGGTGCGCCTCGATATTAAATTTTAAAAAGGTGATCAAATTAGGCTTTGGAGATCCATAACTATTTTGTTCCTTCTATTGTAGCTCCTCTCAATCTATTTACTGAGATTAAATAAACGGACATTCTCAATCAAACTTCAAATGACCAAGTACAACAGTGTGTAGTGGCAAAGCATTGGGCCAATCGTTAAGGGTCCTGGGCACAAATTGAGCCCAAACATGACCCAGGGAAACTGTTGACACCGGACGCCTCACTACCCCTAACTTGACAAATGTCCTGAAGAGATGTGATATAGGCCTAGAGAGCGACCATGATTTCTTTTCGAACTTTGTAGCCGTATTCACATTATCCCCTGTAGGTTTGAACCCCAGACCAAATGTACCCAGATTTTTATGTAGAGATAACGGATGCACGAAACCTTGCAAAGATGCGCCCATACCTTTACCCAACACAAAACCATACTTCAACATCTCGTTAGATACCATGCATATCGAAGGTGATAGCCTCGGCCTTGGAATGCATTTTCCTTCAGGAACCTTTTCGACAGACACCATTTCGGAAGTTTGATAATCTAAAGCTCCTTTATCATCTCCGGCCTCAATAAATGGAGTAGATGAATCTTCATAAAGGGATAAATCTTCCTCTCCACGCACGACTATCTCTTGTTATCCCACTCAAATTTCACTATTTGATGTAGCGACGATGGCACTGCCTTAGCCGTATGTATCCAAGGCCTACCCAATAACAAATTATATGGGGCAACCACGTCTAGCACTTGAAATTCCACGCTGAAACCAACTGGCCCTATCACCAATTCAAGCGTTATATCTCCAGCAGAACCTTTTCCTTTCCCATAAAAACCTCGAACACCTACACCGTTTATGTGGATTTCTTCGGTGCCGATCTTCAACTTTTGCAAAGTGGAAAGAGGACAAATATTTGCACTGGATCCATTATCAACCAACACACTGGTGATAAAATAATTTTCGCACTTCACCGTGATACAAAGAGCTCGATTGTGTTCCGTACCATCTATAGGAAGCTCATCGTCCGCAAAGGTGGTCCTATTTGATTCGAAGATCCTGCTAGCAATCCCTTTCTAATTGATTTACTGTGATGTTATCAGGAACATGTGCCCCTTTTATAATCTTCATTATGGCCCCGCGATGTTCATCCGATTGTGTCAACAAAGAAAACAGGGAAATATTAGCTGGAGTTTTCCTTAATTGTTCAATAATGGAATAGTCTTGCACTTTCATCTTTCTCAAGAACTCTTCAACTTCCTCCTCGGTCACTGATTTCCTTAATGGAATTTGGCTACCCTTTAAGAGCTTGGCCTTTCTTAATTCTTTGGAGGTAAGACATCCTCCGAAATGATTCGATCCTTCGATCTTAACAAATTTTTCCTCTACTTCTTTTTCTTTGTGTGTCATTATTTCTTGTTTGCAGTTCCCCAGGACATCCTTTGACTCAGCCGCTGGCAACTAAGTTATTGATTTAATAACAAAAGAGGTAATGGGAGACCCTTTCACAACTACAACAGGCTTGATTGGCGTCCCTAGTACCACCAACTTTGGCTTCTTCCGACTTGCCCCGACACCATTCGAAGACCCTTCTGCAAACATCACACATTTTTTAGATACTTTATCTTGCTCCACAACCTTAGCGGGTTTTTCAATTTCAATGGGAGGCCCGAGATAAGGAGTGCATTAGTATGGATCCGAGGTCTTGAATGTTGGTTTTGTACTATAGTATTGGGCATCAGGAACTTTGAACAAGGTTTCACGAGAAGATAGAAGGATGTTGGCATGGGGAGGAGCAGGGTAATTGTGGCAAGGGGTAATGCCTGGGGCATGTTGGGAGGAGAGTCCAATGACATTGGGAATCTGGGATTGTGATGTAAGTGGGACGAAAGCAAGACTTTCGATGTAGTTGGTGGGGAATGAGGGTAGAGGGTGCCCACGAATCCAAGCCTGGTACATCTCCGTTATCTGGCGTTTCAACCTCTGGGCCTCTTCTTTCAACTCAAATTTTGATTCGACAACACCTATGTCTGATCCCTTACTAGTCATGGCTGTCTTGCTATTTGACCTAGCGTGCATGGATGACTCGCCCGAAGGCCACAAACTAACCACCTTTCTGGTCTTGAAAATGAACAAAAGGGGATCATCCTGTTAGCGTTAGGGCTTTTAACAGATAGGCAAATGCACATTAGGGATGCAATGCACCTGAGCAGTTAACCATTTCTATTATGCATTTGCTTGGTTGCTTGTGTCATCCCAGATTTCCTAATTATGACCTCTCCTTTTATTGTCACTCAGGCCTTTCTCTTTTATTTTTCTTTTTCTTTCTTTTAGTTGTGATCGAATCTTATGGAGATTGCCTACGTATCATGACCTCGCATGAATTAGACCGAGCATAGTTCTGGCGGATAAGTGCAAAATGACTAATAATTTTTTTTTTGAGTTTTTTTTTTAAATTTTCCATAAAAGAAAAATGTGTTTATTACAACGATACATTTTATTACAAGATTAACGGACTCTAAAAGACTCTAACATCAAAATGGCAATACAGCCTAAAAATAGACTAACAGACTCTGACTGACAAATATAGATTTTTTTTAAAAAAAAATCATCACTGTTTCTCAAAAAATTTCATAAAAATATTCGGTTTTGACAATACGGACTTTCAGCACTTCAAAGAAGATTTAACGTCTGTGTTTTCTAACCGGCAAAAAATTTTGAGAAATGACCAAAGGCGGTTGTTCTCGCAAAAACGGTCTTCCGGCGTCCTTTTGGGGACATTTGGCTATTTTGGACAAGAATGACATTACATTTACTTATGGCAAAACAACGACATTTATTTACCCCTAAATTTTTATTTTTTTTTCAAAATAGTTCAACCCGATATGGGTTGCCTACATATCCCATATCCGGTGAGAATCAAACTTATGTATTTCTGCCGGTCCAACTATTTTTTTTTAAAAAAAAAAAAGGAAGACAGAAAATTTTAGCAGAGCTTTTCTATCTTTTTTTTTGGACAATGATTATTCATAAAAAAATTAGTGATTATTTCCCTCAAATATTTTTTTTTAATTCTCCTCTCATTATTAAAAAGCCGGTCAACATGCAAATCCGAAGAAAATAAATGCACAAGTAGCAAGTAAGATGCATTAGGATGGTCTTTTCATTTTGGGTGCACCTATCCTAGACAGAACCAACCCCTGTGTTGAGTCTCCAAAGTCAAATGCACGTGATGCAGACAAATGTTCCTACTAGGGATCCGGCACGAGGCTTTGTTATTCTAGGTTTTAAAGACCTAGGTTTATTGTTCTAGACCTGGCTTACCCGAGCGGACAGCTCGAGCCAATGGGGGCAGTGTACCGAGAATACAGAAGCTTCACCAGCTTTGCAACTTGTCCGAACCTCGTTCTAAAATTGGAATGACTCTAACAGAAGAGAAGTCACACGAAGTGCACACTCCTCCATGATTTAGAAGAATCAGAGAGAGGAAGGGTTTCGTAACAATTTATATACAATTCAATAATATCAAAGCGGTAAAAAGCAACATTTAGCACATTAGGCCCATATATATAAGTAAAATCAGATAATAAATAAATCCAATATAACAATTATTCCAAGCTCGAATTTCTAACCCTGAACCAGTGGTTCTGGGTTAATATCCCCAGCAGAGAAATGGAGCATCTTTCCAATTACCAAGCTCAACATCTTAGCCACCGACTTATGCATCAACAATATTAGGACCTTCACAAGTCTTCATCACATTGTTCTTAACAAATTGCTTACGGGTTCCCTTTGCCTTCTCGTTCTTAAAATCAACCTCTGATAGCGCTGAAAGGTTTGTAGCATATGGACCTCCGAGGATCTCAAAAGAACTCTCATATTCCTTTTCAAAACAAATCATACCCACCATATGTGTCTCATGCCTCGGGTTATCTGAGCAATATGCGCACCTTTGAGAAAAATCAAACTTCTTTGGAAGAGGGTTTGGCATTTTTATCTAGGTCAGCTCCAACATGTCCAATTTCCTTAGCCTCTGGAATAGACTGGCATATGACTCTTCCAATGGAGTGAAGGTTTTCTTCTTCCATAACCTCTCATTCTTAAAGGCTTGATTGGGCCGGAAACCTGCTCCAGGGGGTTTTCGGTGGGCTCGTGGGGGTAGATAGGCCTTTTGTAGAGCTGGGTACTGGGAAAGTGATGTACGACTCTGGGAGTTCTGTGGAGAGAAGTGGCATTGGGGAGGATCATCTGGTACACAAGGATATCCTCGGGGATGATGTCAAGGCTGGAAGTGTTGATCGGGAAAGCCCATCGGATCATCTTTTCTGTTTCTTTTTCTTCCACCAAAGCTTACTGGGATGTTCTGAATGTCTTTCGAACAACTCATGATTTTTTCTGACTTGATTCCTTCTTCTACCATCTCCCCTATTTTACCACATCACTAAAAGGCTTACCCAAGGCCGGGATCAAATGACTGAAGTAGGTGGGCCCCTGAGCTTTTAGGAAAAGCTCAACCATTTCTTTTTCATCAATCGGGGGATTGACTCGAGCAGCTTGCTTCCTCCATCTGAACCCAAACTCCCTAAAGCTTTCATCCGACATTTTTTCTATTTTAGATAGGGAAGAGCGGTCTAGGGTAATGCCTAATTTGTATAGAAAGTGTCGAACAAAATCTTCAGTCATGTCACCCAATCTAGGCAACTTACCAACATCTTGACGATTATACCATTCAAAAGTTGCCCCAGTCAAGCTCTTACTGAAATATGCCATCAATAAGTCATCTTTCTCTCCAACACTTCTCATTTCATTGTAATAATCCCTCAGGTGGGCTACCGGATCTCCATACCCATCATACAAGTTAAATTTTGGCACTTTAAACCCTGGGGGAAGGCGAACGTCAGGGGACACAGACAATTCTTTGTAAGACATGCTACCCTGGTCTCCCCTTCCTTGTTTGTTCTTCAAGGATTTTGCTATGCCTTTCAGCCTCCTGGGTATCCCACCTTTCCCTTCTCTTCCTGTGAACCTTTCATTTTCAACATGTGACTCATCCCGCGGACCTTGTTTATATGAGTAGGGAACCTTGTGGGCAAACTCTGAGGGGCAATATTGGGCATCATGAGCTTGGAGATAAGTGGGTAGATCGGGAGAGTATGGAGGGTCATCTGACATTGTGTCCGGAGTTTGGGTAAGGGCAGCATCTAGGAAGCTAAGTGATGGCGGGGGTGGTGCCTTCCCAGTCATCCAAGACTGATACATGTTTGTTATGTACTGTCTTAACATCCTTGCCTCATCAACCAAGCCAGTGTCTTGTTCAACCAACCGTTTTTGGGTACCAACATCAACCAACCCAATTTTGTTGTTATCTGCCATTGCCTTTTGGCTTTTAGGTTGTGGAGAGGAGTTACTACTTTGGGAACCACAAACCAACCACCTTTCTCGATATTGAAAATGAACAAAATGGGAGCATCCTGTTAGCGTTAGGGCTTTTAACAGATAGGTAAATGCACATTAGGGATACAATGTGATCGCTGCGAACTCAACACTATGCAATGGTAGGAAGAGCGGGTCGCAATAGCTTTTACCCAAATAGTGGTTCGGGATCGAATTTCCTCAGGGAGCTTGGAGTGGAGTTGTATTGTCTGTCTAGCCTAGAGTTGCGTATGTGCTTCTAATTGTACTTTTAACATTTTTGGGGTTTTTGTATTTATCACTACTGTTATAAACTAACGATTAAGGCTAAATTAAGCTACAAGAATATTGCTAAGTTGTATTTAATATAGAGAAAGGCACTAGGGTCGCGACACTACCTAGGTGGCTAGTCAACGGGTAGAAGTTACTAAGGGAAGATTGATATCTTTGGGGCTTATGCTATAACCATTGCACATTTGTACCCATTCTCACACCTCTCGGTAGAGAGAACGATTTTGCCCAATTTTCTCTCTTGATACCAATTGGGTAGGCCAATTAGACCAAGCAACTAGGGTTCAAGTCGGGTAATTGCTCTCTCGAGGTTTAACCCGTTAATTGGGACTACCATTTCTCATGGGTCCATCCCAATTCCTTTTTGGGTCAATTTTAGGGTCATGGATTCTCTTTCTCAAGAAGAGTTAGACCCACTAAGCTTGAATCGGTGTTTGCAACCAAAAATTCGAAATTTAAACACAAAATTAACCTAAATAACAAACACCAAATCTCAATCTCACCCTAGATGGCAACACCCATCAACTACCCACACTAGGGTTGAGCCACAACCCTAGCTAATGGGTTTAGCTAGACATAATTAAAGAAGAAACAGAAGCAATATATGAGGAACTAAACATATTAATTAATTACTAAATAGAATCTACAATAATAAAGAGCAAAAGTGACAACAATGGCTAAACTAGGCGTTCTCACAAGCTCAGCAGCTTCAGAAAAACAAAACTTAACCTAAAAATGGTAAAATGTACTTTTTATACCGGGATGGAAAAACTTGAAAAAAATACCCCTGCGGGGTCACTATCACAGCTGTGACAATGTCCACAAATGAACACACCTCCGTGCTATTGGGTTATCTCATTGATTTGCAAACATGGAATACCACCTTCTCATCTCCCACACAGAATGTCAACTCACCCGCTTCAACATCAACCAATGCCTTCCTCGTAGCTAGGAAATGTCTCCCAAGAATGATTGGCACTTCAAAGTTCACCTCACAATCCAATATGACAAAGTCGGCCGGCAATATGAATTTATCAACACGGATAAGAACATCATCAATTATGCCCAAGGGTCGCTACATCGATCGATCCGCCATTTGAAGTCTCATTGAAGTTGGCCTAGGTTGTCCGATTCCCAAAGTCTTGAAAACCGAATAAGGCATCAAGTTAATTCTATCTCCCAAGTCACAAAGGGCCTTGGCAAAATCCGCACTACCGATAGTGCAAGGGATAGTGAAAGCTTCGGGGTCTTCAAGTTTTGGGGCCATAGAATGCACTATAGAACTCACTTGATGCGTCATTTTAATTGTCTCACACTCCATCGACCTCTTCTTAGTTACCAAATCCTTCATGAACGTTGCATACCCCGGCATTTGCTCAAGTGCCTCCACCAATGGCAAAATGATAGTAAGACTCTTCATCATTTCAATGAATTTTTTGAATTTATTGTCACCTTTTTGCTTTGCCAACCGTTGAGGGTAAGGTGGGGGCGGCCTAGGCAAGGGTGCCTTGGCCTTGGGTACCACCGGCTTGGGCTTATCAATAATGTGTTCCCTATACGGGTTCACGACATTTTGAGTCTCTACCCCGGCCTCATCATCAATATCAATCCGCACATCATTGGTCACATTTGGTTCAACCATATCTTCAACATTCAAAGACACATTATCATCATGCAACTCAACTTCGTCATTCACAACTTGATATTCATTCGAGGCAAGCACATCACTGCCTCTTCCACTCCTTGTTGTAACCACCATCACATGATAGTTACCTCCATTTGGGTTCACTACCGTATCACTTGGTGGAGCACCCTTAGGTCAAGTATTTAATGATTGAGAGATTTGGCCAAGTTGCACCTCCAAATTCTGAATAAAGGTATTATGAGAAGCCAATTGAGCATCGGAGTCTTGGTTATTCTTCATCATTTGTTCGAAAATCATTTCTATTCTCCCCATATCACTACCCGAAGAACTAGACCCTTGAGATTGAAAGGGAGGTGGATTGTTCGGTTGTTGGTACATGGGGGGCCTTTGAAAGCGTTGCCCCCGGTTGCCTTGATTTCCGCTATTATTCCACCCTCCTTGATTATTGTTTTTGTTGCTCCAATTTTTATTGTTCCCCTTCCAATTGACTTGATTATTACCTTGGTTACCCCAATTGTTATTTTGGTTGTTGTTGTTCCAATTGCCACCATTTTGTTGTTGGTTGTTATTGTTCCAATTATCGCCGCCTTATTGATTGCCCCAATTTCCTTGGGGATGCCATTGTTGATTCCCTTGATTTCCTCTATTCCCTTGGTAATTATTGACATATTGACATTCTTCGCTTTGCTCATCATTGCACTCATTCGAATAACCACCACCATCATTGTTGTTGTCAAATTGCTCACAATTTCCTTGAGGTTGTTGTTGCCCTCTTTGCCTCCTTTTTAACATAGAAACATTTTCTATTTCATTGACTTGGCACGGGTTTTGAACTTGTTGCAATTGCACCTTTGCCAATTGATTCATAGTTGTTGTAAGCTCGGCGATAGCTTGGCCATGATCCACCTTTGCCAATTGATTCATAGTTGTTAAAAGCTAGAATCTCATCCCGAAGATCCACCATATGACTTGGAGAAAAGAACTTGGCAATAAATTTGTCCGCCAATTCATCCCATGCGTGATAGAATGATTGGGGAGCCTTTCTAACCAATCCAACGCTTTACCCCGGAGAGAGAATGGGAAAAGCCTCAATCTCAATGCATCCTCGGATACGTTTGTTTGCTTGCTACCCCAGCATGTATCTACGAACCCCTTCAAGTGATTTTAAGGATTTTGGTCGGAGGCTCCTGTAAAATACACTCTTTGCCTGAGCAACGTCAACATGACATTTGTGATTTAAAAATTCCCCACCCAGATTCGGGGAGGAACGATTGCACTCGCATATCCTTGATTCGGAAGGACTCTTGGAGCCACTCTTGGTGGTGGCGGAGGAGGTTCTGGAATATTCTCATTCGAATTAGCATTTACTTTGGCATTTCTACCTCTACGTGGAACTTGAGGTGCTGGAAGCTCACCTTGATCAAGATCTTCAACCTCTTCCCCCACCAAGGCACCGCCAAGAGGGTCATTTCCATTGAGAGCCATTTGTACCTGATTGATCGACACAAACAAAATTAGTGAACAAGAACGAAAGAGAAGCAAATCACAAAACTAGCTACACAGATAGTTAACACCGTAAGCTCCCTGGCAACGACGCCAAAAAGTTGATCGCTGCCAACTCAACACTGCACAATGGTAGGAAGAGCAGGTCGCAACAGCTTTTACCCAAATAGTGGTTCGGGATCGAATTTCCACAGGGAGCTTGGAGTGGAGTTGTATTGTCTGTCTAGCCTAGAGTTATATATGTGCTTCTAATTGTACTTCTAACATTTTTGGAGTTTTTGTATTTATCACTACTATTATAAACTAATGATTAAGGCTAAATTAAGCTACAAGAATATTGCTAAGTTGTATTTAATATGGAGAAAGGCACTAGGGTCGCGACACTACCTAGGTGGCTAGTCAATGGGTAGAAGTTACTAAGGGAAGATTGATATCTTTGGGGCTTATGCTATAACCGTTACACATTTGTACCCATTCTCACACCTCTCGGTAGAGAGAACGATTTTGCCCAATTGGCTCTATCGAGACCAATTGGGTAGGCCAATTAGACCAAGCAACTAGGGTTCAAGTAGGGTAATTACTCTCTCGAGGTTTAACCCATTAATTGGGACTACCATTTCTCATGGGTCCATCCCAATTCCTTGTTGGGTCAATTTTAGGGTCATGGACTTTCTTTCTCAAGAAGAGTTAGACCCACTAAGCTTGAATCGGTGTTTGCAATCACAAATTTGAAATTTACACACAAAATTAACCCAAATAACAAACACCCAATCTCAATCTCACCCTAGATGGAAACACCCATCAACTACCCACACTAGGGTTGAGCCACAACCCTAGCTAATGGGTTTAGCTAGACATAATTAAAGAAGAAACAGAAGCAATAGATGTGGAACTAAACATATTAATTAATTACTAAATAGAATCTACAATAATAAAGAGCCAAAGTGCCAACAATGGCTAAACTAGGCGTTCTCACGAGCTTAGCAGCTTCAGAAAAACAAAACTTAATCTAAAAATGGTAAAATATTCTATTTATACAGGGCTGGAAAAACTAGACAAAAATACCCCTGTGGGGTCAGTGCGGACCGCGCAAAAAGGTAGCGCGCCCACGTTAGCTCTTGGACTCATGATTTCAACTCTCTGAAGTTAAGGACCACGAACCGCGCAAAAGTGCAGCACCCCCGTGAGGGATGTTGGCGCGGCCGCACAAAAGTGAACGCGGAGCGTATTGCTTAAAATGACCAAGAAGTCAGTTCTCTGAATCTCGTCAGCACGGACCGCGCAAAAAGTTCGCGGCCGCGTGGCTGCGGTTCTCCAAACTTGCAGTCTCTGAATCTCCTGTGCGCGGGCCACGTGAAAAGGTAGCGCGGCCACGTTGCCCCTTAGCCTTAATATACAAGTCTCTGAATCTCATCTGTGCGTATCGCGCAAAAGTGTAGCGCGGCTGCGTGGCTTGCACCTTGATAATGTCAAGTCTCTGAATCTCCTAGTGCGGCCGCGTTCACTCTTGCGTAGCCGCACCAGGCTTTCTGTTCCTCATTTAACCTAGTCTTTGACAGTTGAGCAGGTTCCACTCCATTTTGAGCCGATCTTTGACATTTGTCACTTTATCTCTCAAACCTGCAACCAAGCACAACTTGTAAGCATTTTGAGACCATTTTGTAACCAAAGCAATAGCAAGTAGGGGCATAAACATGGTAAATTCCTAACTTATCAACTCCCCCATACTTAAACTTTTGCTTGTCCTCAAACAAACAAAATAAGACCACCCCTTAAAGGGCAATCCAAGAAATTCCAGCTACCCTATAGAAACCTCAATAAGCATCAATTGGGACTAACAATTTCCCTCAGTATGAATGCATCATAAACACATTTAATCTTTGAAAACTTTGGATCAAGTGTGGCACAAGAGCATCAAGAGTTGACACATTTCATCAAAGAACTTCTCAATTACTTTGGTCATTGTGGAACCCAAACTCACACGTCCTCAACTCTTCCTAAGCGAACCTCACCTTTTAGAGTATTGCAACACAAACTGAGGTTGATGGAAATTTTACTCATCTCTCTCAAGAAGAAGGTCACAAGTCCGGCTCAGGGTACCATATGCTTGCCCCTTATGTAAGTATCCACTAATGTAGGTTCCCTTCAACTCAAGATCCTATAGGGATTTTGGGGAGTCATTGTGAAGGCTTTGGGTAAGGGTAGGACAAGTTTTTATTCAAGTGGGTTTAACCTTCCCTTAAGCACTTCTTTTGCTTTATTTTGGCACAATTCACATGACTCTTTGAGTCATTTCACCTCTTTATAGGGGTTAGAGAGACACATTGTCACTCTTTCTTATGCAACTCAAGACATTTCTCCTTTTTCTACTTTTTCCACACCTTTTTCACTTTTGTTTTTCTTGACCCCTTTTTATTCTTTTTCACCTAGTGCTTTCTTTTTGTCTTATTCTATTTCTTTATTTTTCATTTCCTTGCCTTTTTCTCCTTGCTTTTGTACCTTTTACCCCTTTTTGTTTTTCTTCTTGTCTCTCCCCCCAAACTTAGACTTTGCCATTGCTCAAGGGAAGATGTGGTGCCAAGAGAGGGTAGAATTTAGAACGGGTATAGGCTTGTAACATTGGTTCATGAAAGAAGAAGGTTTAAGGCTAAAAAGGGTTAACTAGGGATCATTTTATTGGTAGGTCATGGAATTTTTCATCTTAACATTTGGATCAAGGAAAGCCTATAGTCACTTCTCAAGTCAAATTTTACCTATGATTTCGCCTCAACAAACATTCAGGGCAAGTTCTAGACCATTGGCTCGGGACTTGGGGTCAGAATTCGATTCCTCACCACACATGCTAGGGAATTGCTAAAGAAATCGATTCGAGGGCCCACAACGACCTTAGTTATGATTCAAGCACACAATGGTCCGAAAAGACCACCCGATGATTGTTTGGTCAACACAAGAGTATCAAAGCCATGACTTTCACCATCCTAAACACAACATTATGTCTTTGACCATGGGATCACAGGCAAATGTGTTAGGCCCAAGTGAAGCTTTGCTTGAGGCACCCTTAACTACAACTATCAAAAACAAAAGAAAAATCAAAGAAATAGACTCAAACCCTTAAGAAGGTAGTCACTCCATCTATCATCGGGAAGAGCCACTTGGTTCGCACAATACTCCACCCTTGGAAATAACCGTGGCATTAAGAAAAACAAGGGCTTATTGAAAATGCCAAAAACAAAACAAAAGGCTACGAGCCTATCTAACAAGCTAAAAACAAAAAAAATATAAAATTTTGCAAAAATAGAAAACCGAATGAATATGTACAATAGGGGAGTAGAATATACAACGGGGGATGAATATATACAGAAATGTAACTTTATATACAGACCAAGGAGAAAATAAAAAGTACGATAAAGGTGGCTAAATGTAAAGTTATATACAGCCCAAAATAGAAAATCAAAGTAAAAGAAAAGCTATCAATCTATATATATAGTCATCCAGATAGTCAAAAAGTAGGGCGCACCCCCACAAATAAGAGCTGGCATTGTCCCCAATGCCAATCACACAAATAAGCATAAAAGATCAGTGAAAGGATATAGAAGAGCTCCCTAGGATTGGTCTGCATGGGATCCTCAGTAGTCCCCTGGTCCTCTGTATGGGCGGGAGCCTCAGACTGGCTCCCGGCCTCCTGCTTCTCAACTGCTGAGACTGGGGCTTGCTCCTGGACTGGCTGGATGGTAAGTGCAGCCTGTGGCAAACTGGAAGGGGCCTCCTGTGGGACTGCTACCTCAATCACTGCATCATCAGTACTGGGGAGCTTCCTCTTCTTCCTAGGTTGCCTGGGTGCTTGCTCCTGCTGTGCCTCTGCTACTGGTGCTGCTGGATCTGTGACTAGGTCCCTAAATAACAAGTCTAAAGGCATTTGATCTGCCAATAGCTTGTCCACATCCGTCCTGAGCTGCTTCACAAACTCCTTAGAGGCCCGTGTTTTCCTCAGCTACCTATGCTCCTTAGCAAGCTCCTTCAGAGCCTTGCCATGTGACTCCATAACAGTAGTCAAAGTGGATTGAGTCTTCATAATCTTTTCCTGGTTTTCCAGGAGCTTCTTCAAAGTGTCCTCAATGGATTGAGGAATCTGGACTGGCTGAGGTATTGCCTGGGTCTGAATAGTGGAGGATAAAGTGGACAACTTGGAAGTCGCAAACGACATCCAATTGTTCAAACTAGATAAGGACTGACTCAACTGATGGGCAGTGGAGGGATGAGTCTTGGAAGATGGCACTCCGGGGCTAACTGAAGTACTGGGGCCAGCAACAGAAGAAGGACCCGGGGGCAAGGTCTCAATCGTAGTGGTAGCAGGTATGGTAGAAGGCTCGGTAGAAGGCTCTACCGCAACTGGCTCCTCAGACTAGCCAGTTGGGACAGAGGTAGGTGGCTGGTACTTCTTGGACTTTGGGTTGTTCGGGCCCTGCATGTTGTACCAAGAGTAAGGATCCACAGGCTTGGTATTGACATCATATCTTTTCTTCTCGACCTCCAGATCCCTAAAATACATAGAAAGGGTGTTGGGAAAAGGGTAGTTCCGGTCCTTCTCCTATCCCACATCAGAAATCACCTAGACATCACATTACCCACATTAATAGGGTACCCGGCCATAATAGATGCAACAAGAATGGCCCGGGTAAGTGGAATATTATGATCGTGGGTAGAAGGGTCAAGCCGACTGCATACAAATGTCAACCACCCTTGAGCCTCAAAGTTGAAGGTGTTCCTATATATTTTCTTCCCTACTTGCAACCATGTTGGGACAGTACCTGGGATTGCCAAGAACTGGGCCAACCAAGGTCGAACTTCCTCACCCATCGCTAACTTAGCCAGATAAAGCGACTCATCCTCATCCTTGAACCCCAAGTAGTCATTTAAGGATTTCCCATCAAACACCACCTTTTTTTCTCTCACTTTGGTCACCTTCGTATCCTTGACAATGTGGGCCACATTACAGTAGAATTCTCTACCCATGTACTCATTAGCATCGATGCACCTTTCCTTGATAAATTCCCCGCCTTGTCTAGTTCGGAACTCCCTCTGCACGATCGGGTTGTGGGGTAAAAGGTCAGTGTCAATAAAACTTCTCTCCGGTATCAACTTCCTCACCGGCCACCAGTCCCTAAACTTGTGAAATGCCACTTGACTAACGAATCGATCTTCCCAAACTTTAGGTTTTCTAGTTCTTTCAATACCCCCAATCGGAGGCTCACCTCCCACATCTTTGCCTGCACTCTCCCCAGATAATGAAGCTATGAGGGAGGTGGAATATTTCCCACTACCAGCTACGGACTCGTTAGATGAATCCGAGACTACATTGACTGGTCTTTTGATTGTGGGTGAAGGTGGAAGAGTATCAGCTAGGGGGAGTGGGTCGGTTATGTGAGTTGGGACTGATTCTAAGGAGATGCTTTTGGAGGGCACATACTCACTCCCCGAAGAATGAGAGGCAGCCTTATCAGTAGCCCGTATCAACTTTCGGGTCTTTTTAATGTTCTCCCGAGCCTGGGGAGTGAGTTTTGCGATTCTCTTACCTTTACCCCCTCGGGAGGAACCACCTCTCCCGGGTTGTTGTGTTTGTTTACCGCCTTTTTCTTTAACCATTATCTGCAAGTAAACATGTCTAACATTGTTAGTTTAAGCACATGCAGTGTATCGGTTAGTGAAAACAATTGTAGAATAGCATATCAAAAGATTGTAGAAACCATTGTAGAACAGGGCACCGTGGACCGCACTAACAGGAGTGCGGCCGTGCCAAAGCAACCGCGGGCCGCACTAAACAATACCCAGAATTATCATCTCTCTGAATCTCCTAACGCGGTCCGCGTGAAATGGGAACGCGGCCGCGAAGGGCCACCGCGGACCGCGTGAAAGGTAATGCGGCCACGTTGGAAGCAAATTAGGTTTCAGACAAAGGGCCACCGCGAACTGCACCATCAGAAGTGCGGCCACGTCAGGGCCACGCGGACCGCGCTATGGTGACCGCGAGCCGCTCTGACCCAAAATATATGAACTAAGCTAGGGTTTCAATTTTCTTCCATTTTTGTTCTATATTTGAATCCTAATTGTCCCTACTCAATTACCCAACATGGAAATCATACTCAGTATTTGAAACCCAACACATAAACTATCCTAATCATCAAGTCCAAGAAAAATGGAAAGAATAAAGAAGTTAAAACTACTGGTAAGCAAACAACGAATAAAAATAGGAAATAACTAATGACAATTGTATAAAATGTTATTAGGATTAAGAAGAATCAAAGCAATATATGCAGGCACACATGAAGAACGGTCTCAAAGGCGTATGAACAGTAGAAATAGGGCTCAGGCTTTCAAATTTGCGAAAAGTATAAAGTGAGACCCTGGGTCTCTATTTATAGACAAAACCGTTGGCCCCGTACCTACCTACCAGCGCGGCCGCGCAAAAGTGACCGCGGACCGCGCTGGGTTTTGTCAAACAACCTTGCACTAAGCATCCCACGCAGACCGCACAAAAATGCAATGCGACCGCGTGGAAAACTTCAGAGAGTACCATTCTTTGGGCCTGTCAGCACGGACCGTGCAAAAATGCACCGCAGCCGCGCTGCAAACTTCAGAGACTTAGCAACTTGGCTTGTGCCAGCGCGGACCGCACTGAATTGCACCTCAGCCGTAGTGGCAAACTTCAGAGACTATTATTTTTTTTTTACTTTTGTTTTGCACTGCTTCAACACTATCCCTGCAACATTTCACAAACAATTAGCTCAAAAATCCTAATCTACAAAGAAAATCAAAGAGAAAGAAAAAGACATGGGTTGCCTCCCAAGGAGCGCCTGATTTAATGTCACGGCACGACGCATGTTACCATCTCATCATTTCAAATGAAGGAGTGCCACCATGTGGCTATCATCAAACTTTCCCAAATAATGCTTCACACAATGCCCATTGACCCGGAATACTTCACCATCCTTGTTCTTGAGATCAAGAGCACCAAAAGGAGTCACACATACCACTTCAAAAGGCCCACTCCACTTTTACTTGAGCTTTTCCGAAAATAACCTCAACCGGGAGTTGAAAAGAATAACCATATCACCAACCTTGAATTCCTTTCCCCAGCATATTTTTCGTGAAGGTACTTCATCTTGTCCTTATATAAAGACGCGCTGGAGTAGGGATGAAATCTAAACTTATCAAGCTCATTTAGTTGCTTAACCTTTGTCGCAACATCCCATTCCAAGTTCAACTTTCTGAATGCCCACATAGCCTTGTGCTCCAATTCCACCGGAAGATGGCGAGCTTTACCAAACACCAACCGATACGGAGACATACCAATTGGGATCTTATAAGCCGTCCGATAGGCCCAAAGAGCATCATCCAATTTCTTCGACCAATCGGTCCTATTAGCATTTACCGTCTTGGACAAGATACTCTTTATTTCCCGATTGGAGACTTCCACTTGACCACTAGCTTGAGGGTGATAGGGGGTGGTCACTTTGTGATTAACTCCATACTTAGGAAGCAATGAGTCGAAAGCCTTATTGCAAAAGTGGGACCCCCATCACTAATGATAGCACGAGGGGTGCCAAACCTTGTGAAGATACTCCTTTTCAAGAATGGCACAACACTCCGGGCTTCGTTGTTGGGTAAAGCCACAGATTCAACCCACTTTGAAATATAGTCCACCGCTACGAGAATATAAGTATTTCCACAAGAGCTCACGAATGGACCCATGAAATCGATGCCCTAAACATAAAAAATATCCACCTCGAGAATCGTATTGAGAGGCATCTCATATTTTTTTGAAATTCCTCCAGCTCTTTGACATGCATCACCTCTTCACCAAGTCACTAGCATCCTTAAACAATGTCGGCCAATAGAAACCGCAACTCAAAACCTTTGCAGCCGTCCTCACCCCTCCATGATGGCCACCATAGGGAGAGGAGTGACAAGCCTCCAATATGCTCAATTGTTCACCTTCCGGGACACATCTTCTTATCACACCATCCGTGCAAATTTTAAACAAGTACGGATCATCCCAATAAAAGTCCAAGCTATCCCTCTTGAGTTTCTTCCTTTGGTTGGAAGAGAGCTCACACGGGACATTTTCGGTCACAATGAAGTTGGCGATGTCCGCGAACCAAGGCATATCACACATAGAAATGGAAAGAAGTTGCTCGTCGGGGAATGTATCATTTATCTCAATGTTGTCACATGGCCTCCCTTCTTCCTCCAACCGGGACAAATGGTCTGCAACTTGATTCTCACTTCCCTTCTGGTCCACTATTTCTAAATCAAATTCTTGAAGAAGTAACACCCATCTCATCAATCTTGCTTTAGAGTCCTTCTTGGTCATCAAATACCTAAGGGCGGCATGGTCCATGTGCACGATCACCTTGGCTCCCATAAGATAAGGTCGAAATTTCTCCATAGCAAACATGATGGCCAATAATTCCTTCTCCGTCACCATGTAATTTCATTGAGCTTCATTCATCGTTTTACTTGCATAATACACGGGATGGAACATTTTGTTGGCCCGTTGACCTAACACCGCCCCTACCGCAACATCACTTGCATCACACATAAGTTCAAAGGGCAAACCTCAATTAGGTGCGGTGATGATAGGAGTTGTGGTCAACTTGTGCTTTAAAAGCTCAAAAGCCTCCATGCATTTTTCATCAAAGATAAACTTGTCATCTTTCTCTAAAAATTTGCAAAGTGGATTCACAACCTTCGAGAAGTCTTTGATAAACTGCCGGTAGAACCCGGCATGCCCAAGAAAACTCCTCACCCCTTTGACAGAAGTAAAGGGAGGAAGCCTCAAAATGACCTCAATTTTTGCCTTATCAACGTCAATTCCTTGCCTTGAGATCTTGTGTCCCAACATTATACCTTTTTCTACCATAAAATGGCATTTTTCCCAATTTAGAAAAAGGATTATTTCTTCGCATCGAGCCAATACCCTATCCAAATTCACCAAGCATTCCTCAAACGTCCCCAACCATGCTAAAATCATCCATGAAGACTTCCAAGATATCCTCCACCATGTCGGTGAAAATAGCCATCATGCAACGTTGGAAGGTCGCCGGAGCATTGCATAGTCCAAATGGCATTCTCGAGAAAGCGAACGTGCCATAAGGACATGTAAAGGTCATATTCTCTTGGTCCTCCGGGGCAATTAGAATTTGATTGTACCCCGAGTAACCATCTAGAAAACAATAAAAAGCCCGGCCCGCAAGACGATCGAGCATTTGGTCAAGGAATGGTAATGGGAAATGATCTTTTCTTGTCACCTTGTTAAGCTTCCTATAATCCATACAAACTCTCCAAACCATAACCATTCGAGTAGGAATAAGTTCGTTGTTGGCATTGGTGACTACCTTCATCCCACCTTTCTTTGGTACACATTGGACTTGAGAGGTCCATGAGCTATCGGAGATCGGATAAACCACACAGGCGTCAAGCCACTTGATAACCTCTTTCTTTACCACTTCTTGCATTGCCTCATTTAGTATTCTTTAATGTTCAAGTGAAGGCCTTGAATCCTCCTCCAAGATGATTTTATGCATGCAAAATGCGGCGCTTATCCCCCGAATATCGGCCAATGTCCATCCAATTGCCTTTTTGCGTTTTTGAAGAATCGCCAAAGTGGCGTAAACCTACATGTTAGTTAGGCAAGAAGAAAGAATAATTGGAAGAGTTGAATTAGAGCCCAAAAATTCACACCTGAGGTGTGGAGGAAGTGGCTTCAACTCCAACACCGGTGGCTCCTCAATCGATGGCTTTGTTGGTGGAGTTTTGCGATTTTCAATATCCAAAGATAACTTCCTAGGCGCATATGAATATGAACCCATACCAAGCAATGCATTCACGCACTCCACTCTACTGGCATCATCATTGACACCCATGTTAATAAGCACGACCTTAAGAGGATCTTCAACATTTATCATGGAACTTGTGTCATCCACTATCACAGCTATGACAATGTCCACAACTGAACACACCTCCGTGCTATTGGGTTGTCTCATTGATTTTCAAACATGGAATACCACCTTCTTATCTCCTACACGAAATGTCAACTCACCCACTTCAACATCAACCAATGCCTTCCCCGTAGCTAGGAAATGTCTCCCAAGAATGATTGGCACTTCAAAGTTCACCTCACAATCCAATATGACAAAGTCGGCCGGCAATATGAATTTATCAACACGGACAAGAACATCATCAATTATGCATAAGGGTCGCTACATCGATCGATCCGCCATTTGAAGTCTCATTGAAGTTGGCCTAGGTTGTCCGATTCCCAAAGTCTTGAAAATCGAATAAGGCATCAAGTTAATGCTATCTCCCAAGTCACAAAGGGCCTTGGAAAAATCCGCACTACCGATAGTGCAAGGGATAGTAAAAGCTCCGGGGTCTTCAAGTTTTGGGGCAATAGAATGCACTATAGAACTCACTTGATGCCTCGTTTTAATTGTCTCACACTCCATCGACCTCTTCTTAGTTACCAAATCCTTCATAAATGTTGCATACCCCGGCATTTGCTCAAGTGCCTACACCAATGGCAAATTTATAGTAAGACTCTTCATCATTTCAATGAATTTTTTGAATTTATTGTCAACCTTTTGCTTTGCCAACCATTGTGGGTAAGGTGGGGGCGGCCTAGACAAGGGTGCCTTGGCCTTGGGCACCACCGGCTCGGGCATATCAATAATGTGTTCCCTATACGGGTTCACGACATCTTGAGTCTCTACCCCAGCCTCATCATCAATATCAATCCGCACATCATTGGTCACATTTGGTTCAACCACATCTTCAACATTCAAAGGCACATTATCATCATGCAACTCAACTTCGTCATTCACAACTTGATTTTCATTCGAGGCATGCACATCACCGCCTCTTCCACTCCTTGTTGTAACCGCCATCACATGATTGTTACCTCCCTTCGGGTTCACTACCGTATCACTTGGTAGAGCACCCTTAGGTCGAGTATTTAATGATTGAGAGATTTGGCCAAGTTGCACCTCCAAATTCCGAATAGAGGTATTATGAGAAGCCAATTGAGCATCGGAGTCTTGGTTCTTCTTCATCATTTGTTCGAACATCATTTCTATTCTCCCCATATCACTACCCGAAGAACTAGACCCTTGAGATTGAAAGGGAGGTGGATTGTTAGGTTGTTGGTACATGGGGGGCCTTTGAAAGCCTTGCCCCCGGTTGCCTTGATTTCCGCTATTATTCCACCCTCCTTGATTATTGTTGTTGTTGCTCCAATTGTTATTGTTCCTGTTCCTATTGCCTTGATTGTTACCTTGATTACCCCAATGGTTGATTTGGTTGTTGTTTCTCCAATTGCCACCATTTTGTTGTTGGTTGTTATTGTTCCAATTACATACGCCTTGTTGATCGCCCCAATTTCCTTGGGGATGCCATTGTTGATTCCCTTGATTTCCTCTATTCCCTTGGTAATTATTGACATATTGACATTCTTCGCTTTGCTCATCATAGCACTCATTCAAATAACCACCACCATCATTGTTGTTGTCAAATTGCTCACAATTTCCTTGAGGTTGTTGTTGCCCTCTTTGCCTCCTTTTTAACATAGAAACATTTTCCATTTTTTTGACTTGGCGCAGGTTTTGGACTTGTTGCAATTGCACCTTTGCCAATTGATTCATAGTTGTTGTAAGCTCGACGATAGCTTGGCCATGATCATGCAATTCCTTGTGCAAATGGTTGATCGTGGGGTCACCTTGGGGCACATTTGCTCGGCTTTGCCATGCCAAAGTGGTGTCGGCCATTTCATCAAGTACATCAATTTCATGAAGTTCCCCCCGGCTAATTGGTTCACAATGCACTGATTCGTGGTGTTGATGCCCCGATAAAAAGTTTTTTGTATCATTGCCTCGGTCATGTCGTTATTCGGGCACTCCTTCACCATTGTTCTATATCTTTCCCATATCTCGTGCAAAGGTTCCATTGGCTCTTGCTTAAAAGCTAGAATCTCATCCCAAAGATCCACCATATGACTTGGAGAAAAGAACTTGGCATAAATTTGTCCGCCAATTCATCCCATGCGTGATAGAATGATTGGGGAGCCTTTCTAACCAATCCAACGCTTTACCCCGGAGAGAGAACGGGAAAAGCCTCAATCTCAATGCATCCTCGGATACGTTTGTCTGATTGCTACCCCAGCGTGTATCTACGAACCCCTTCAAGTGCTTGTAAGGATTTTGGTCGGAGGTGCCCGTAAAATACACTATTTGCTTGAGCAAGGTCACCATAAAATTTGTGGTTTGAAAATTCCCCGCCCAGATTCGGGGAGGAACGATGGCACTTGCATATCCGTGATTCGGAAGGACTCTTGGAGCCACTCTTGGCGGTGGCGGAGGAGGTTCTGAAATATTCTCATTCGGATTAGCATTTGCATTGGCATTTCTACCTCTACGTGGAACTTGAAGTGCTGGAAGCTCATCTTGATCAAGATCTTCAACCTCTTCCCCCACCAAGGCACCGGCAAGAGGGTCATTTCCATTGAGATCCATTTGTACCTGATTGATCGACACAAGCAAAATTGGTGAACAAGAAGGAAAGAGAAGCAAATCACAAAACTAGCTACACAGATAGTCAACACCGTAAGCTCCCCGGCAACGACGCCAAAAAGTTGATCGCTGCCAACTCAACACTATGCAATGGTAGGAAGAGCGGGTCGCAACATCTTTTACCCAAAGAGGGTTCGGGATCGAATTTCCACAGGGAGCTTGGAGTGGAGTTGTATTGTCTGTCTAGCCTAGAGTTATGTATGTGTTTCTAATTGTACGTCTAACATTTTTGGAGTTTTTGTGTTTATAACTACTGTTATAAACTAATGATTAATGCTAAATTAAGCTACAAGAATATTGCTAAGTTGTATTTAATATAGAGGAAGGCAATCGGGTCACGACACTACCTAGGTAGCTAGTCAACGGGTAGAAGTTATTAATGGGAGATTGATATCTTTGGGGCTTATGCTATAACCGTTGCACATTGGTACCCATTCTCACACCTCTCGGTAGAGAGAATGATTTTTCCCAATTGGCTCTCTCGAGACCAATTGGGTAGGCCAATTAGACCAAGCAACTAGGGTTCAAGTAGGGTAATTACTCTCTCGAGGTTTAACCCATTAATTGGGACTACCATTTCTCATTGGTCCATCCCAATTCCTTGTTGGGTCAATTTTAGGGTCATGGACTCTCTTTCTCAAGAAAAGTTAGACCCACTAAGCTTGAATCGGTGTTTGCAACCACAAATTCAAAATTTACACACAAAATTAACCCAAATAACAAACACCCAATCTCAATCTCACCCTAGATGGCACAACCCTAGATAATGGGTTTTGCTAGACATAATTAAAGAAGAAACAGAAGCAATAGATGAGGAACTAAACATATTATTTAATTACTAAATAGAATCTACAATAATAAAGAGCAAAAGTTCCAACAATGGCTAAACTAGGCGTTCTCACGAGCTCAGCAGCTTTAGAAAAACAAAACTTAATCTAAAAATAGTAAAATATTCTATTTATACCGGGCTTGAAAAACTAGACAAAAATACCCCTGCGGGGTCAGCGCGAACCACATAAAAAGGTAGCGCGGCTGCATTAGCTCTTGGACTCATGATTTCAACTCTCTGAAGTTAAGGACCACGAACCACGCAAAAGTGCAGCGCCCCCGCGATGGATGTTGGCGCGGCCGCACAAAAGTGAACGCGGAGCGCATTGCTTAAAATGACCAAGAAGTCAGCTCTCTGAATCTCGTCATCACGGACCGCGCAAAAAGGTAGCGCGGCCGCGTGGCTGCGGTTCTCCAAACTTCCAGTATCTGAATCTCCTATGCGCGGGCCACGTGAAAAGGTAGCGCGGCCATGTTGCCCCTTAGCCTGAATATGCAAGTCTCTGAATCTCATCTGTGCGGACCGCACAAAATTGTACCGCGGCCGCGTGGCTTGCACCTTGATAATGTCAAGTCTCTGAATCTCCTAGTGCGGCCGCGTTCACTCTTGCGTGGCCGTGCCAGGCTTTCTGTTCCTCATTTCACCTAGTCTTTGACAGTTGAGCAGGTTTCACTCCGTTTTGAGCTGATCTTTGACATTTGTCACTTTATCGCTCAAACCTGCAATCAAGCACAACTTGTAAGCATTTTGGGACTATTTTGTAGTAATTTGTAACCAAAGCAATAGCAAGTAGGGGCATAAACATGGTAAAATCCTAACTTATCACAATGCACCTAATCTGTTAACCATTTCTATTATGAATTTTCTTGGTTGCTTCTGTCATCCAGGCTTTTCCTAATCATGGCCTCTCCTTTTATTGTCACTCACGCCCTTTTTTTCTATTTTATTTTATTTTTTCTTTCTTTTAGTTGTGGTCGAATATTATGGAGATTGACTACGTATCATGACCCCGCATGAATCAGACCGAGCGTAGTTCTGGCGGATAAGTGCAAAATGACTAAATTTTTTTTTATTCTTCTCATAAAAAAGGAATTCTTTGCATTACAACAACAGACGCCAACAACATAATGACAATACAGACTCACGAACTGACTTACAGATTCCGAATAACAGACTCCAACAAAAAAAGAAAAGTACAGACTCAAGTAAAATCAAGAATACATTAATGCTCCTGGTGCCCGCGGGACATCACTCGGTTTCGCTGCGGGTCTAAATGCGAGATCCCCTTGCAGTCGCTCCAAATCACTCAGAACTTGGCAGACGAAAGTCATCACTGCAGCGAAAAAGGTGGTACGAGTCATGTCTTCACATCCTTGTCACTTCACAACAATATAATCAGCAATAGCGATGACCCTCTCTCTGATCCTACCCTTTTCCTGAAGTAGACGCCCGACCTGTTGATTACGGGCTTCTAATACTTGAGAGTCATGAAGGTGTTGTTTTTGCAACTGCCGCATTACTTCCTCCATCTAAGCCATCAGATCATAATAATGCTCCCTATCAGTTTGGAAATCTCTAACCTGCTTGACTGCCTCTTTCATGACCCAATTCCCAAACCCGGTCGTGATGACGCCTCTCGTGAAGACAAGGCCAGCCAATAAAATGACAATGCCCCTTTTTAACAATTAATAAACATAGATGAATGAATAATACGACTTAATAACATTAATAGCCGACATTTACCACCCAACACAACCCGACCGGGGGTGTCACAAGTCACGAGCATCTAAAGAAGCCTGAACACAACTACAGAGTCTGTAATTTACATGAATCAAATTCAAAATCAAAGAAGGGAAAATCAGGTGCCGCGGACGCTAGTGGTCACCTTACTCCGCTACAGTAGTGATACCTTCAATCAGCTCAAAACCCGCTACCGGGTGAACAATACCTGCAACTGCACACGAGGTGCAGGGAGTAAAGTGAGTACTCCGACCCAGTGAGTAATAAAAATAAATATAGTCTGAAGGTAAGAAAACACAGTAAATACACAAAGTAAGCTATAATCCAAATATACAGCAATGCATGGAACTGAACAACTGAACAACAATTAAAGATACAAATGCATGAATGCAATGCAATGCAATGCATATGATGGTACATTCCAGTACCCACTGCGGCGCACAGCCCGAGCCACCCATAATCATTTATCGTCGACGACGCTTACTGGAGGTGTGTACAGACTCCGGAGGGGCTCCTACAACCCAACGCAATATCAAGCCATCTCGTGGCATCAATCAAATCCTATTCAGTCATTGTTACCTGACCCATTTACATCATATATTTCCATTGTCACCATTGTTTCAAGTTCCTGCTGCGGCGCACAACCCGAGCCACCCATAATGTTTCAAGTCACATCACATAGTGCCATTGTTACCACTGTTTTAAGTCACTACTGTGGCGCGCAGCTCGAGCCACCCATAATCAGTCCAGAAAACATCATAAGCCCCATGGGCATTTATAAAACAGTAGTTCTCAGCCCGAAATAACATTTAAAATATCATTTGAGTTTTCAAAACTTAGAAATATGGCTGAGTTTGTAAAACAGTATTTAAAACCTTGAACTGAAACCAAATGATATGCAAGTCATGCTAAAGTAGTAAAATCAATCCCCGAACATGGCATCCAGTCTAGTAAATATCAATAAAGTATGTATGTCAGTCACCAGTATAGTATAAATATCATGCGGGATGGACCGAGTCACGATCCCCAATAGTAATCGACCCCGCACTCGTCATGGAGTGCGTATCACGCCTCAATATAGCATTACGATGTGCAAGTCCGGGGTTTCAAACCCTCGGAACAGCATTTACATCTATTACTCACCTCTAGCAGGCCAAATACTACTCCGCGATGCCCTTTCCTTTCGTATCGACCTCCTCACGCGTCGAATCTAGCCAAAACCACAACGAATACATCACAATAGGCTAAGGGAACAATACCCAATCAAAAACAATCAAAATATAGTAAAAATCTTGAAACTAGCAAAACCCGAGCCCCGGGCCCACTTCTCGAACAATTACAAAACTTACATTACCGGATTCCTCGTCTCGCCACGAGTTCATACATACCAAGAAATCCCAAATTCGAGCTCAAATGGCTTATCAAATTCCAATTTGAAATATCAAAAACTCAAGCCCTAATTCATCCATTTTAGGCTTAATTCCATGAATTTCTAGGTAGATTTCTCAATAAAAACGAGTTTTAGGTTCAAAAATCTTACCTCCAATCATTCCTCCTTGAATCCCTCTTCAAAATCGCCTCAAAGCTCTCAAAGCTTGCTCAAAAATGGAAGAAAATATATAACCCTCGCGGATGAAATGTTAAATAAAAACCCCTCTGAATAGTCCAGTTTTCGCTTCTGCGGTCCCGCTTTCGCTTATGCGGGACGCTTCTGCGGCCAGATTTCCGCTTTTGCGATCTTCACTAAACTTCCAAATCCGCTTCTGCGGTTCTACTTTCGCACCAGCGGTACTGCTTTTGCGGTCCGCTCTTCCGCTTCTGCGGAACCTGCCTTCCATCTCCTCACCGCTTCTGCGATCACAGCTCCGCTTCTGCGGTCCAAGACCCGCAGAAGCAAAAATACCAGAAACAGCATGCCTTCAGCTGTATGAAATTCCAAAAACTCCCCGTTAGCCATCCGAAATCATCCCGAGGCCCCCCGGCACCTCAACCAAAAGCACCAACATAACCCATAGCATCATTCAAACTTGTTCCAATCATCAAAACACATCAAACAATGCTAAAACCATCAATTCACATCGGATTCAAGCCTAAGTTTCTTCAAAACTTCCGAAATGCGCATTCGATCAAAAACCCAACCAAACGATGTCCGAATGACCTAAAAATTTGCAAACATATCCTAAATCACCCAACGAAGCTACAGCAACTCTCGAAATTCCATTCCGACCCTCGGGTCAAAATCTCACCTATCAACCGGAATTTGCCAAAATTCAAACTTCGCCAATTCAAGCCTAATTCTACACCGGACATCCAAATCCAATTCCGATCACACTCCTAAGTCACAAATAAACCCCCCAAGCTAACCGAATCACCAGAATTCACATCCGAGCCCTATAACTCAATAGTCAACATTCAGTTGACTTTTCCAACTTAAGCTTTCCTTAAAGAGACTGTGTCTCATTTCTTATCAAAACCAATCCAAATCAACTCTAACACACCACATACCGCTAATGAAATATGAAGAAGCATAAAATGGGGGAAACAGAGCGACAACACATGAGACGACGGGTCGGGTCGTCACAGCCTCATTATTGAGAGTGACTATCTTCCTTCTTAGGATAGTGATGGTCCCTTCATAGTCCCTCTTTATCTGTTGCATAAATTGTGCTCGCTCTTCTTCCCCCTTTGTCCATCTTTCCCGAATTTTTGCTAGACTAGCTTCAGATTTTTCCAGGTCTTCTTGACACTCGAGGGCTTTCTTTTTCAGACCAATTATGAGTCTTTTATCAGCCCGGCTTCTTTCGAGATTTCTGGTAGCTACTCTCATTTTCTGGATTTGGGCTTGGAGGGCCTCATTTTCCTGAGTTAGCTTTTTCTTTTCGCCTTCACCTGCAACTTCTTGGATATTGTTGCCGAACTTGAGGTCCCTGATTTGCCTTTCTAACTTGCTTATTTTGGCCCTATAGCTTTCTTCCTTTGCTGACCATCCCCATTGCTCTTGCGAGTCGTCGGTGAACTGTTGGACATGAGCTCTTTTGGTAGGTCTTTCAGGAATCTGAAACCTTTTGCCGAACCAAATAGCGTACCCTCACCTATGGCTAAATCCCGAACCATGGTCTTAGGCTCCAGGAATCTACATTGATTCCATATTTGGCAAACCCTTCCTTCCGTAAATATGTCCTTTGGACCTAATTCTATGACATGTTTGCTCAAATCTTCATCGCGGGGAATGGTTTGATATCTGCCCAGTTGACGTAGCACTCTGTGAGGAGCATATGGTTAGATGCTCCAGATGCTCATAAGGAGAAGTTAACACACTTCAATCGACATGTATATTGCTTCGATGACAGGGAGCCATCCGAATTCCCACTCAATTTTATCGGCAGTCAAAGAATTTAAGAGTGCAAACCAAGCCTCAACACCTTCAGGAAAAACAATACCCTCCATTCGGCTTTCAAATTCGTCGATGCATTTCAAAACGGTCAGACCGTGGTTAATGTATCCAACCTGGTGGCAGAGATGTTCCTGGATCCACAGTTGTAGTAGTAAATTGCAGCCTTGGAAGAAACTTCCTGCTTCTCGACAAATAGTCAAAGCTCGATAAATCTCAGACAAAATCAGGGGATCAAGGTACCGTTATCTCTCTTGATTGCAACATCAACCATTCCTACGAGGCCCAATTCTATGTTGCCGTCGTCTCGTGGACAAATTACAGTACCTAAGAATGCTACTATGAAAACTAAACCTCGCCTTGCCTCCCACTTGTCTTTAATTCTGGCATGAGTTAAACTAGTGTTTGGTGCTTCGATGCCTTTGGGGTTACCATAGCGATGATACAAGAACTGGAAAGTGCAACATCCTCTAGAAAAATTCATATCCTGAACATCTCGGCTAACATTCAACATGTCGAGAAATTTGTGCGGAAATATGGGCCTTGGTGATACAGGGTATAGACTTCTAAGGTTTCCACTGAGTCCGGCATAACCCGCAATTTCCTCTAGGGTGAGTGTCAGCTCGAAGTTAGAAAAATGGAACACATTGAGAGTGGGATCCCAAAATGGTATCAAGGCCTCAATCACGTCCAATCTTGGCTTGATGTTTAAAAGTCCGGTAAGGCCACCCAAAACTTTGAACACAGTTTCTTTATTGTTTTTCCCTAAATCGTTCAACCATATATGAAGCCGCAAAGGGATCTCTTTAAGAGCTAAAAAGGGTTTATTTTCATCTGTGCTCATCCTGCACATTTATTAGGGTGATTTAAAAGAAAAAATCGAGACTTGTTTTGACTCAAAAAGTTGTCATTCAAAATTTTATAAAAATATTCGACTTTGTTAATACGGCCTTTCAACACATCGATAAAGAAGATTTAAAGGCTGTGTTTGTTAACCGGTCAAAACTCTGAAAAATTACCAAAGTCGGTTGTTCTTGCAAAAACGGCCTTCCGGCGTCCTTTTGGGGACATTTGGCTATTTTGGACAAAAATGGAATTACCTTTACTTATGGCAAAACAACGACATTTATTTTTCCCTAATTTTTTTTCTTTTTTTTTTCAAATAGTTGAACCCGATATGGGTTGCCTACGTATCCCACATCCGGTGAGAATCAAACTTACGTAGTTCTGCCGGACCAACTAGATTTTTTTTTTGAAAAGACAAAAATTTGGCAGAGCTTTGTTATCTTTTTTTTTGGACACTGATTATTCACAAAAATGAGTGATTATTTCCCTCAAAGAGTTTTTTTTTTAATTCTCCTATCATTATTCAAAAGCCGGTCAACATGCAAATCCGAAGCAAATAAATGCACAAGTAGCAAGTAAGATGCATCAGGATGGTCCTTTCATTTTTGGTACATCTATCCTAGACAGACCCAACCCCTGTGTTGAGTCTCCAAAGTCAAATGCAAACAAATGTTCCTACTAGGGATCCAGCATGAGGCTGAGTTATTCTAGGTTCAAAACCTGGGTATTTGTTCTAGACCTGGCTTACCCAAGCGGACAACTCGAGCCGAGGGGAGGCAGCGTACCGGGAATACAGAAGCTTCACCGGCTTTGCAACTTGTTCGAACCTCGTCCTAAAATTGGATAAGACTCTAGACAAAAGAGAAGTCACACGAAGTGCACCCTTCTCCATGATTTAGAAGACTCAGAGAAAAGAGGAATTCGTAACAATTTATATATAATTCACCAATATCAAAGCGGTAAAAAGAAACATTTAGCACATTAAGCTCAATCATGTAAATAGGATTAGATAATAATTAAAGCCAAATATAACAATTCATCTAAGATCGAACTCTGAACCCTGAACCAGAAATTCTAGGTTCTTATCCCCAGCAGAGTCGCCAGAGCTGTCACACCTCCTTTTTCTAACTACACCCCGTAGTAGGGGTATATAAGGGAGTTTTTTCAATTAAAGGACAATCGAAATGAGATTTATTTAATTAAAGATACAGAGTCACCACTTAGGAGATTTATGGTGTCCCAAGTCACCGGTTCAAATCCTGAATTGAGGAAACAATTGACTCTGTATTACAGTCCGCGAACCAGAAATCCGGGCAAGGAATTCTATTAACCCATGAGAAGGTGTTAGTCATTCCTGGGTTCCGTGGTTCTAGCACGGTCGCTCAACTGTTATATTTGTCCTATTGATCTGATTTTAAACACTTTTAAACCTATGTGCATTTTTAACTTAACCGCTTTACTTAATTATTTTAAGGAAAATTGCAACGTCATTTAAAATACATCTTGAACCACATCACATAAATGCACCTGCGGCTCTCCGATACATTTTATCTAACATTGTTGTGACTTGAATTTGGGTCACATAAATGTGCATCCGAGTTTAGGAAAGTAATTTTTAGTAGCGCTCCTAAAGCAACTATGCGTTTGGAATTTTATGAGGGCCATGAAAATTCACTAAATGGCACGCCTAGATTTCTAATTTCTAGCTTAAAAGGTACACTCCATTTCCTTAAACTAATCTGTCCTCCAGAAATGCAATCGCCAAGCTAAATATCCATTCCAAAACAATTAACAATACTACAAATCAATCACAACAAGAAACTTAATTGAGAAACTTATTTAGACACTAAACATTTTAAAGTGAGATAAAGAGAATAATAAGGAAGAAAAGGTAAAGACAAAAGCAAACAAAATAGCTTTCTGACTTGAAAGGAAAGAGTTCACTCAACATTTGAGATTAAGGGATTATGCATTTTTGGAAATAAAGAACTACCAGGTCTTCACTTTGCCAAGAAGTGCTTAAAACCAGAATGAAGATTGCTTTACCATATGGATAACAGGAAGCACATACGTGGGAATTCTAATTCACATAAAGCCGATTTTCACTTCAACTTATTATAAAGATGCTTGAATATCTCATTTTAAAACAACAATCCATGACTAAGATTATCAAGTGATGCAAGTACATGCCATTGTAATTATACTTGTTCTCCGAGAAATTTTTGTTGACAGCCTCTTCCAACCATCAACAGCACTATCACAGAGTTCACATCAAGCATTTTAATTACAATCCTTAATGAAATCAATGAGGAATAGGTAACTTTATTATAATTACAGTTCATATATAACAATATCCAAATATGAACAGAAGATGCTCAGCTCTTAATTCAAGTCTGGCAATCCCATATTCATTCAATCCGACTTTTGGCTTCAAATTTAACAGCCTAACCAATTGATGGATAGCTCTGTAAACCACAATTATACAAGACAAGAACAAAACTCTTCTCATCACCCATTACTACACAGCTTTTACCAATCATAAGGATCACAATGTCATTTTAATTATAACTCATGCTTAACAATCAGGATATGCAAATCAACAAATAAAAACCTATTAAACTTAGCATGTAAAAATGTGATTCACATTTCACATACTGTCTGTCCCAAAATGAACATGTTGTCATTTGATTCGAGTGATGAATACATAATCAGAACAGTGATTAGTACCTGGACAGCAATAGTGAGACTTTAAAATAACAAAATAGAGGCAGAGAACCAGCTGCAACTATAGATGGAAGGAGCAGTAACAAACAAGCAATAGACCACAGTTGAATCCTTTCTCCTTAACTCATAGTAATAGAATCCTGAAATTAACACATTATCTACTTAAATCTATAAGTCCTACCAATACTCTCAAGAGCATGGATCCATTTTCACAACACATTAGTAACAGAAGAAAAGTTAAGCTAAACATGCATAATATGGGATTTACATATAGGATACTTATAGAAATGAAAGAATCAGAAGAAATAATCATAAAAACACAACTTATATTCAATTGTACTTCCACTCGAAATACATATTCATATTCCCTTGTTGTTTATTGATTCAAGAAGTACCTGAATGCAGCAATATAGATCAGGTAATTAGTCAGAGACTAGGAGGAGGCAGCAGTAGCAGAAATCAGTAATATAACAGTAGTAACAACAGAGCCCAAATTTAATAAACGAAACCAGAAAATCGATTCAAAAATCCAATGGAACAATAATCTTCAACACGGCTTGATAATAAAACCTTCCAAAACTAATATCAAACCAATTCAAATCCCTTTACTGAACACTATTATTTGCAGGACTTAAATGAATCGAGAACTACTGAAGCAATGGAACCGTAGAGAATTCCTAACTTTTTTTTTTGTATTTTTCTGGACTCTATCTCTTCAAAAATCTCTATATTTTTCAGTATTTTCAGAGTGTTCTTGTGTTTTCAGTATTTTTTTTTGGATCTGTTAATTCTCTCCCATGTTTTGTCCTCAACAGCCCTTGAAATAGACATTGAGTTAGTGTTCTCTCCACTACCAATTCACTTTTTAATTTCTTAATTATCCACTAGTTCAGTGTTGTTAATTAATCCCGTAATGCAATTTCTACCCTACCATCCACTAAAAGCTTCTTAAGTTAGGTGACCATTTGAATAGCTTATGAGAGTTAAACTTACACTAATCACCGGATTGTTACACAATTCAAGAAATTAATCAAACTAACAGACTAATCCTAGTTAAACTGACTAAGTGATTAAACAAGATACGATTTCAAAGTATTTAACACAAACTGGCATCACAACTAATGAAACAAATTCACAACACAATCTGAAGAACAAACAACGAACATAAGATAGTTTATACCGGAGGACTGGTCGAATTTCAACTGAAATTGACCAGAGAAAAGAAAAAGAGACGAGGAAAGACGAACATCAGAATAATACCAACATAGAAATAGGAAAGAACTAACCGGTCCGTGAGGAATTGGGGGGGGGCCTTCGAATCTCCAATTTTAAACTAAATTTTAACTTTAACCGTGTGTTCTTAACAAGAACACACGGACAAAGTCAAAACTAGCTTAAACCTTCAATGAATCTGGACTTTGACATTTTAGGTTTTGAACTTAGATTCAACATTCCATGCGTTCTAGTTTGATTCGAGGGTGATGGTTTGCGGATTAGGGAAGAGGGAGTCGTGGTGGTCAAGGGCTGTTAGTTTGGGACCGGTTTGAGGCGGCGCCGCCACCGGAGAATCTTAGGGCGGATCTAGGGTTCATCCCTTCAAATTTATATTCGAAGAGTTATAGGCAGATTTGAAGAAAGCAGAGCACGGGTTTGGAAAGAGGAGAGTGAGGTGGTTGTTTGGTGGTGATAGGAGGTGGAGCCGCCACCCTGAAGTGGTGGGAGAATAGTGGAGGCTGCTAGGGTTAGGGGCAGGTCTCTAATTGTGAGGGTGAATAAGGAAGACGAGGTGGGGGTTTAGGATATATTAGATCTAGGTTTTAATTTGGGCCATTGGATGATGAGAATCCAACGGCCATGATCGTTCATTTAATGAAAACGGGGTCGTTTGGTTTTAGTAAAGGACTGGGTCGGTCAGGGAAAAACGGGTCGGGTAGGTTAGATGGATATGGGGGTAATGTGTGGACTGTTGGATGTGGATGGATGAATGGTTGAGATTCATTGACGCCGAAACGACGTAGTTCCGCTCCCATACTACGTCGTTTTGATGGCCTGGTCGATGGACTTCTTGGACCGTATTTTGGGATAGGTTTTTGGGCTAGTTTGTTTTTAAGGAGTAATTGTTTTTGGGCCTGGGATTTTAAATTAAGTTAGCTCAACTTCTGATTTCCCTTTTTTATTCCTTTCCTTTTCTTTTTATTTCTAAACTATTTTTCTTTTCAAAATTAATTTAAATCCTAAGTTAATCCCTAAACAAAATTATCCTATCAAATTAACTTAATTATATCTAAATAATAATTATCACAACTAATTGGATATCAAATTAAAAGAAAACTAACAAAAAATCGAAATTAAACAATAAAAATGCAAAATACGTTATTTTATGATTTTTTTTATTTTTGTAAAACAACAAACTTACTTAATTAATCCAAATTGTAAAATTAAATTCTAAATTCAAATGCAACTTATTTTTTGTATTTTTTTATTAATTTAAACAAAAATAAACATGCACAAACAAATACAAATAATAACGGAAAATACCACAAAATTGCAAACAAAGAAAAAATTATTTTATTTTGAATTTTCTGGGGGTAATTCACATAGGGAAAAAATCACGTGCTCACAGCTGTGAGGCTGAGCTTAATAGAACATAAAAAAAACCCTGAAAAGGATTGGAGGAAAGGAGGTGTGACAGCTCTGGAGACTTTGGTGGGGATATTAACCTAGAACCATTGGTTCAGGGTTAGAAATTCGAGCTTGGAATAATTGTTATATTGGATTTATTTATTATCTAATTTTACTTATATATTTGGGCCTAATGTGCTAAATATTGCTTTTTACCGCTTTGATGTTGTTGAATTGTATATAAATTATTATGAAACCCTTCTTCTCTCTGAGTCTTCTAAATCATGGAGGAGTGTGCACTTCGTATGACGTTTCTTCTGTTAGAGTCATTCCAATTTTAGAACGAGGTTCGGATAAGTTGCAAAGCCGGTGAAGCTTCTGTATTCCCGGTATGTTGCCCCCCTGGCTCGAGCTGTCCGCGCGGGTAAGCCAGGTCTAGAACAATAAACCTAGGTCTTTAAAACCTAGAATAACAAAGTCTCATGCCGGATCACTAGTAGGAACGTTTGTCTGCATCACGTACATTTGACTTTGGAGACTCAACACAGGGGTTGGGTCTGTCTAGGACAGGTGCACCCAAAATGAAAAGACTATCCTGATGCATCTTACTTGCTACTTGTGCATTTATTTACTTCGGATTTGCATGTTGATCGGCTTTTGAATAATGAGAGGAGAATTTAAAAAAAAATATGTGAGGGAAATAATCACTCATTTTTTTGTGAATAATCTCTGTCCAAAATAAAAAAAATAAAAAAAAAGATAGCAAAGCTCTGCCAAATTTTTTTGTCTTCCTTTTTCTTTTTAAAAAAAAAATAGTTGGTCCGGCAGAACTGCGTAAGTTTGATTCTTACCGGATGTGGGATACGTAAGCAACCCATATCGGGTTCAACTATTTTGAAAAAAAAAATTAGGGGTAAATAAATGTCGTTATTTTGGCATAAGTAAAGATAATGTCATTCTTGTCCAAAATAGCCAAATGTCCCCAAAAGGACGCCGGAAGACCGTTTTTGCGAGAATAGCCGCCTTTGGTCATTTCTCAAAATTTTTGCCGGTTAGCAAACACAGCCTTTAAATCTTCTTCGAAGTGCTGAAAGGCCGTATTGTCAAAACAGGATATTTTTATGAAAATTTTTGAGAAACAGTGATCATTTTTGTTTAAAATAAAAAATAAAAAAACAGTATTTGTCAGTTAGAGTATGTTAGTCTATTTTTAGGCTGTATTAACATTTTGATGTTAGAGTCTTTTAGAGTCCGTTAATCTTGTAATAAAATGTGTCGTTGTAATAAACACATTGTTCTTTTATGGAAAATTTGAAAAAAAATTCAAAAAATATATTAGTCATTTTGCACTTATCCGCCAGAAATACACTCGGTCTGATTCATGTGGGGTCATGATACGTATGCAATCTGCATAAGATTCAACCACAACTAAAAGAAAGAAAAAGAAAAAGAAAAGAGAAAGGCGTGAGTGACAATAAAAGGAGAGATCGTAATTAGGAAAAGCCGGGATGACACAAGTAACCAAGCAAATGCATAATCGAAATGGTTAACTGCTTAGGTGCATTGCATCTCTAATGTGCATTTGCCTGTCTGTTAAAAGCCCTAACGCTAACAGGATGCTCCCCTTTTGTTCATTTTCAAGACCAAAAAGGTGGTTAGTTTGTGGCCTTCAGGTGAGTCACCCATGCACGCTAGGTCAAACAGTAAGACATCCATGACTAATAAGGGATCGGACATAGGTGTTGTCGAATCAGAATTTGAGTTGAAAGAAGAGGCCCAAAGGTTGAAACGCTAGATAACGGAGATGTACCAGGCTTGGATTCGTGGGTACCCTCTACCCTCATTCCCCACCAACTACATCGAAAGTCTTGCTTCTGTCCCACTAACATCACAATCCTAGATTCCCAATGCCATTGGACTCTCCTCCCAACATGCCACAGGCATTACCCCTTGCCACAATTACCCTGATCCTCCCCATGCCAACATCCTTTTATCTTCTCATGAAACCTTGTTCAAAGCTCCCGATGCCCAATACTATGGTACAAAACCAAAATTCAAGACCTCGGATCCATACTGGTGCACTCTTCATCTCAGGCCTCCCATTGAAATTGAAAAACCCGCTAAGGTTGTGGAGCAAGATGAAGTATCTAGAAAACGTGTGATGTTTGCAGAAGGGTCTTCGAATGGTGTCGGGGCAAGTCAGAAAAAGTCAAAGTTGGTGGTACTAGGGATGCCAAACAAGCCTGTTGTAGTTGTGAAAGGGTCTCCCATTACCCCCGTTGTTATTAAATCAATAACTCAGTTGCCAGCGGCTGAGACAAAGGATGTCCCGGGGAACTGCAAATAAGAAATAATGACACACAAAGAAAAGAAGTGGAGGAAAAATTTGTTGAGATCGGAGGATCGAATCATTTCGAAGGATGTCTTACCTCTAAAGAATTAAGAAAGGCCAAGCTCTTCAAGGGTAGCAAAATGCCAGTAAGGAAATCAGTGACTGAGGAGGAAGTCAAAGAGTTCTTGAGAAAGATTAAAGTGCAAGACTATTCCATTGTTGAACAATTAAGGAAAACTCCAACTAATATTTCCCTGTTATCTTTGTTGACATTATCGGATGAACATCGTGGGGCCATAATGAAGATTCTGAAAGAGGCACATGTTCCTGATAACATCAAAGTAAATCAATTAGAAAGGATTGCTAGCAGGATCTTCGAAGCAAATAGGATAACTTTTGCGGACGATGAGCTTCTTATAGATGGTACGGAACACAATTGAGCTCTTTGTATCACGGTGAAGTGAGAAAATTATTTTATCACTAGTGTGTTGGTTTATAATGGATCTAGTGCAAATATTTTCCCTCTGTCCACTTTGCAAAAGTTGAAGATCGGCACCGAAGGAATCCACATAAATGGTGTAGGTATTCGAGGTTTTGATGGGAAAAGAAAAGGTTCTGCTGGAAATATAACGCTTGAATTGGTGATAGGGCCAGTTGGTTTCAGCATGGAATTTCAAGTGCTAGATGTGGTTGCCCCGTATAATTTGTTATTAGGTTGGCCTTGGATGCATGCGGCTAAGGCAGTGCCATCGTTGCTACATCAAATAGTGAAATTTGAGTGGGACAAACAAGAGATAGTCGAGCGTGGGGAGGAAGATTTATCCCTTTATGAAGATTCATCTGCTCTTTTTATTGAGGCTGGAGATGATAAAGGATCTTTAGCTTATCAAACTCCCGAAATGATGTCTGTCGAAAAGGTTCCTGAAGGAAAATGCATTCCAAGGTCGAGGCTATCACCTTTGATCTGCATGGTATCTAACGAGATGTTGAAATATGGTTTTGTGACGGGTAAAGGTCTGGGCACATCTTTGCAAGGTATCGTGCATCCGTTATCTCTACGTCAAAATATAGGTACATTTGGTCTGGGGTTCAAGCCTACAAGGGATAATGTGAAGAAGGCTACAAAGTTGGAAAAGAAATCATGGCCGCTCTCTAGGCCTATACCACATCTCTTCAGGACATTTGTCAAGTCAGGGGCAGTGAGGCGTCTGGTGTCAGTAGTTCCAAAGCCTGTGGTTGTCTCTAATGAGAGGGTCCAAAGTCTATTTGATGAAGTGAACACGGTAGAAATTGGCAAAGGTTTTTGGAGACGAAGAGGAGCATTTTGTCAGGCCGAATGTGAAGATCAACAATTAGGATAGGAGGAGGAAGCAAACAAGACAAAAGGAACAGAGTAAAGGACAATGGAAAGAGATGATTCCTAATAAGAAAAGTACAAAGTAGAAACCTTTCAGATGTGGATACCAACTCTAATGACAATGACATGCACCCGCGGCCTATTCTGTTAAGCAATTCTGATGTTCAGCTCTTGTCGTACCTT
>MU783378.1:59789-91589 GCA_026770625.1 Nicotiana glauca
ATATAACTGTTCGAAAATTCCCCCCCCCCTTTAGAACCCCCCCCCCCCATCCATCTTCTTCGTCCCAAATTCCAACCCTAGAGACCCCCTCTCATCTCTGTCGTCCACCGCCGTAAAACGCCGCCCGGAAATCGCTTCCGCCGGCGACGAGTCACCAATGACCTTCAAAATTTCGCCATGGCTTCTCCTACACTTCCTCATCCATATCCGCCATTATCTCCCCTCAAATACCACCCAAACTCTTCAAATCAACAAAACCCTAGCTGCCGCCTTTATTCTCCGGTGGCGGCGCCACCGCCAATGGACCCCAAACTGACATCAAAGAACCCCTAAGCCTTCCCCGTCCCAAATATGTCACTTTTCTCCCTCAAATCCTTCCAGAGCTTCTCGAATACCCAATCAGAGAACTGATCCCTAGGTCCAAACTCAAATTCAATGGGGCTTTTTAAGATTCTAGGTTGTAATGGCATTTACTCGTGTGTTTTCACAGGAAAACACGCGATTAAAGGTTGTTTCTGTCAAAAAATCGAAGGGATATTTCAAGTTCGTGCAAGTCTATCCGTAGCCTTAGGTATTTTCTGTTGTTAAGTTTTTCTTTACGTTTTTTTATTTATTTCATTTTGTTTGTCATCTACTTCTTCTTTCTCTTTTAGACTCTTTTTTTTGTCCAGTGCCTTCAGTGTTGTCCCTTTTTGGATGCATGATTAGAAGCACTTTTCTTTAATTGATAAATATTTCCATTTATTAAGTTAGTTTTAATTTCATTAGTGTTAGGTCATTAATTGGATTTCTAAAAATTTTCGAATTTGCTTCTGATGGTTTGGTTGGACTGTTGTTGAAATGGTGTGGGGGAAAATTGGTCTTATTTTAAAATTGGCCCAGGTCAGGGGAATTCATCTTTGGGTTAATATTGACCCATAACTCATTTTGGGTTCAAGGTAAATTTCAGGGATATTGGGCAGTGTTTTAGGAACTCTAGGTCAGGGAATCTTTCCCAACTGATTTTAGAAGTCTCTAGTAGGGGCTTTAGGAGAATTTTAGAGTTTTGGGGGGTGTAACTTGGTTGGCAAGTCAGAAGTTTAGGGTCACCTAGGCAAAAATGAAGAATCAAAAGGGAGGTAAAGGGTAAATAAGTGGTCCTGGGGGCTGCCATTTGGCTAAGACTATATAAGATATCATTATTGCCTTTCAAGGCAAGATTGAGAAAGTTGAAAATCAGGAAACGGCTAAAATTGCTCCTAAAAACTTTCCATCGAATTTCTGTTATGAATTTCAAAGTTTCTGTAATCACAAAAACAATTTCTGATTCTCTTTGAGTGAAAAATGGTTTGAACTTGGGATATTGAAAGAGTTGGGTAGATTTTTGTTGATTAGTGCATTGTTTTATCAAGTTTTCTGGTTGGATTTCACTATTTCATTGTTAATGTGGTTGAAATCTGGGCTAGCTATTTGTTTGGAGTTGTCTTCGGGGCTGTGTCACTCCTTTTTGAGTTCAAAATCATTCTGCTGTCTATTCTTCGATTGCTGGGGGTTTTAAGTTCATCTTGGTTGGCTGTTTGTTGCTGATTCTGTTTCATATTTGCTGACCAGCCACCCCTGTTTTCTTTCCACATTCCAGGTACTCTCATTAGCTCATAGTTGAGGATCAATTATCGGACATGTAATGATTTGAAGTGTGTGAAATGAAGGCTGCACTTAAATGGCTATCCCTGTTGTTTTACTTTCAGTTTACATTAGCATTCAGATTTAAAACTATAATTTTTGATTGGGTTTCCTTTTCCCTGAAGCCTATGCATAAGAGATCTTCTTAAAAGTATTTCTTGTGTATGTATTGCTAAATGAACGTTGGACTGTGACACATTCAGTTTTACATTTTGATTTAATGGTAGAGATTATTGTTCTGTGTTTATGATAAAAAAATATATAGCAGTTATGTTGTGGTTTTGTTTATTCGGATGTTAAAAGATGGCTTGTGTATATAATGACTCACATGAATTTTATTCTGGTAAGCATGAGCACTCACGTTTTAGATTTTGGATCCATGTTTCTTGTATTTGGTAGATGATTTTATACCTCAGAGTAACATCATAGCTTTTCCCATAGTTATGGTGCTTAATTCTAAGGGCATTTTAGTATGTGGGTAATCATCATGAGAATGCGTTAGATTAGAAGTAAAATAGAAGTTGAAGTGCTTGTCTATTGATTTGAAAAATCAACGTAAAAAATGACGAGCAGTGTTCCATTTAGTCACCACTTTGTCTCATTCCATGGTGCATCAGTGTGCGTTTGGGCCTGCATTTGAATGTGAGTACGGATCTCTACTTTGGGCTTGAGCATTCTGCAGATCTATTAAGCTTGGTTGGAGTTTGGTCTTTGTAAATCATGTGTTTAATCTAACTTACTGGCAAAGATTCGAATCTTGGTTTATTCACCTCAATAACAGTGCTTTAATATTGGCTTTAATGTTGGCTGTACAAACCTGTTCCAGTAGTTTTGTTTAATTGATGACTGCATATATGTGTGCCCTCTATGTGGTTCGATCTTTGGTCTCGTGACCACAACCTATGCTCACTAACGATTGGGCCTCACGTTGGGCCCAACTTTAAATTCAAACCAAGGACTTTTTCCTTCGAAACATATTCTGTTAGCTTGAACCATGGTGGAATCTTTACCCTTTAATGTTGGACAATTAAGTTTCTTTAATTAGCGGAGGCGAGCCATATTTAGATAACTCATAGTTTATAGCCATCCTAGCTTTAGTTTGAATATCTTTTAAAAATGTAATTGAGGTGCGCCATGCCAAACAAAAATGACAATTACGTGGCCCTCACTTTATTTAAACATGAATTGATCCTTAGATTCCGAGGCGTGCCATTTAGCAAATTCCATGGCCCTCGCAAAATGCAAACGCATAGTTGCTTTAGGTGCGTGTTTAATAATATTACTTTCCTAAATTTGGGTGCGCATTTATGTGACCCAAATTCAAATCTCAACGATGTTAAAATATGTCAAAAACCACGGGTGCATTTATGCGACGTGGTTCGAGACATGTTTTAACGATGTTGTAATTCTCTTTAAAATTAATAATAAAAGCGGCTAAAAGTTAAAATTTGCACATAGGTTCATAATTGTTTAAAATAAGATAATCTAAGCCGAATATAACAGTTGAGCGACGGTGCTAGAACCACGGAACTCAGGAATGCCTAACACTTTCTCCCGGGTTAACAGAATTCCTTACTCGGATTTTTTGTTCGTGGACTGTAATACAGAGTCAACCTTTTCCTCGATTCGGGATTTGAACCGGTGACTTGGGACACCATAAATCTCCCAAGTGGTGACTCTGAATTTTTAATAAACAAATAAATCTCGTTTCAATTATCCTTTAATTGGAAAAACTCCTTTATACCCTTCCAGGGGTGTAGTGAAAAAAAGAGGTGTGATTTGAACCGGTGACTTGGGACACCATAAATCTCCCAAGTGGCGACTCTGAATTTTTAATAAACAAATAAATCCCGTTTCGATTGTCCTTTAATTGAAAAAGCTCCTTTATACCCTTCCAGGGGTGTAGTGAAAAAATGAGGTGTGACAGCCCTGGAGACTCTGCTGGGGACATGAACCCAAAGCTTTTGATTCAGGGTTCAAGAATTCGAGCTTAGAATAATTGTTGCATTTGGCTTCATTTATTATCTGATATTTTTACATGTTGGCCTTAATGTGCAAAATGATGCTTTTATCGATTTGATATTATTTGAACTGTACATATAAATTGTTATGAAACCCTTCTTTTCTTATCTTCGGGGATGTGCTCGCTGGTCGAGACTCCCTATTCTGTTAGTGTCATATCTTGAAATAAGAAAGAGGCTCGGACAAGTTACTAAGCCAGATGATCTTTCGGGTCCCCGGTACGTAGCCCCCTTCTCGACTCGAGTTGTCCGCTCGGGTACATAGACTAGAACAAATACCCAGGTTTTGAACCTAGAATAACTCAGTCTTATCCCGGATCCCTGGTAGGAACGTTTATTTGCATCATGCGCATTTGACTTTGGAGGCTCAACACAGGGGTTGGGTCTGACTAGGACAGGTGTACCAAAATTGAAAACAGACCATCCTGATACATCTTACGTACTGCTTGTGCATTTATTTGCTTCGGACTTGCATGTTGACCGGCTTTCGAATATTTGGGCAAAAAAGAAAAAAAAGGGAGAGAAACAGTGGTATGAGGGTTAAAGAGAGATAATTACCTGTTTTGAAAAAACCAATGTCCAAATAGTGTCGAAACTCTGCCGAATGTTTTTGGGAAAAATGAAAAAAATAGAATGAAAAAATATGTTTATTTTCAAAAATAGTTTGTTTTATTTGCCGAAAAAAAGAGTCTTGTGTTCAAAAAATAGTTTATATATTCGCCAATGAAATGAAAAAAAGGGAGTCTTGTTTTCAAAAATAGTTTATTTTATTTACCCAAACTACGGCAGTTTGATTCTCACAGGGTGTGGGATACGTAGGCAACTCCCATCGGGTCCAACTTCCTTTTTACAAAAATAGCCTGAAAAGAACAAAAATTGTTTCTAATTAAGGTGATGCCATTCTTGTCAAAAATAGCCGAATGTCCCTAAACGGGCGCCGGAAGGCTGCTTTTGCGAGAACAGCCAGCTTTGGTCATTTTTCAAGGTTTTGACCGGTTAGCCAGCACAGCCTTAAAATCTTCGTCCGCGAGGTGCTGAAAGGCTGTATTCGCAAAACCGGGTCTTTATTCTTAATTTGAAAAATAAAAAGTGTCAACTTTGTTTTTGAGTCAAATGAGTCTTGATTTTTGCTTAATCACCTTAATAAATGTGCAGAATGAGCACGAGCCCAAGTGTGCCAATAACAGTTAGGAACAAGATCCCTTTGGAGTCTATCAATTGTTTTGAGTCTGTAATTCCTTTTCTGCTAGAGTCTGTCAGTTGTTTTGAGTTTGTACTTTCTTCCCGCTGGAGTCTGTCATTTGTTTTCGAGTCTGTATTTTCTTTTGTTGAAGTATGATAGTCTATTTTGGAGTCTGTATTTCATTTTTTTATCAGGGTCTGTTAGTTTTTCAGTTTTTAATCTTTGTAATCAAAGTATTTGCTTTTTATAAAAATTGAAAATCCCAAAATACTTCGTTATTTATTTTACATTTATTTTTCAAGAACTACGTTTGGTCTGATTCATGCGGGGTGATGATACGTAGGCAATCTCCATAGAATTCGACCGTAACAAAAAAAAAAGGGAAAATAAGAGAGAAAAGGAAAGAAAAAGAGCGGAAAAATAAGAAAGAAAAGAGAGAAAATAAAAAAATCGAGAAAGGGAGAGAATAGGAACAAGAGAAAACAAAGGCAAGAGTGAAAGGAAGAAAAAGAAAAAAAGAAGAGAAAGTTTGCAATCGGAAATAGGAAAAGGCCGGGATGACGCATGCGACCGATCAAAAACATAATAGGAACTGTTAACTGCTTAGGTGAATTCATTCCCCAAATGTGCGGGTACCAATATGTTAAATGCCCTAACGCTAACGTGATGATTTCATTTTGTCATATCATTTCAGAGAGGTGGTTGGTTTGTGGTTTTTAAAGTAACTCTTCCTACAACACAAAGGCAAAAGACAATGGCAGAGAATAACAGAACTGAGTGGGTTGATACCGATACCCGAAAGCAGCTGGTTGAACAGGACAACGGGTTGGTAGAAGAGGTAAAGATGTTGAGACAACACGTGGCGGACATGTGTCGGGCATGGATGACTGGGAAAGCACTACCCCCGCCACCACCCAGCTTCCTAGACGTTGTCCTTACCCAAACTCCGGACACAACGCCAGGCGATCCTCCACACTCTCCATATTTACCCGCTTATCAAAGCTTTCCCAGCCACCCTAGTAGCTCCATCACTCGTCGTCTAACTATATTTTACCAAAAGTTCCCTCCGGTCACATCCACTGTTCTCGACAATGAACACCCGCCTAAATCTCATAACGCCCAATGTTACCCCTCCGAGGTTACTCACAAGGTTCCCAACTTGCACAAGCAAGGCCCACGGGATGAGCCTCATGTTGAAAATGGAAAATTCACAGGAAGAGAAGGGTTAGATGGGGTACCCAGGAAGCTGAAAAGCATATAACAGTCCTTAAGGGACAAGCAAGGAATGAGGGATCAGGGTAGCGTGGATTACAAAGAACCATCCGTGTCTCCTGACATTCGCCTACCCATAGGGTTTAAAGTACCAAAATTCAGCTTGTATGATGGGTTTGGGGATCCGGTAGCCCACCTAAAGGTTTATTGCAATGAAATGAGAAGTGTGGGAGAGAAAGATGACTTGATGATGGCATATTTCAGGGAGAGCCTAACTGGGGCAGCTTTGGACTTGCATAGTCGTCAAAATGTTGATAAGTGGCCTACCTTGGGTGACATGGCTCAAGACTTTGTCCGATACTTTTGATGCAAATCAAATGTTACCCCAGACCGATCCTCCCTATATAAGATGGAAAAGAAGCCGGAGGAAAGCTTTAGGGAGTTTGGGCTCAGATGGAGTGAGCAAGCTGCTCGAGTCAGTACCCCGATTGGTGAAGAAGAAATGGTTGAGCTTTTCCTACAAGCCCAAGGGCCCACCTACTTCAATCATTTGATCCTGGCCGTGGGTAGACCTTTCGATGAGATGTTAAGAATGAGGGAGTTAGTAGAAGAGGGAATCAAGTCAGGCAAGATCATGAGTTGGTCGAAAGACATTTAGAATATCCCAACAAGCTTGGGTGGGGGAGGGGGAAGTAGAAAAGATGATCCGATGAATTTTCCTGATCAACACTCCCAGCCCCGATACCGTCCCTGTGGATATCCTTGTGCACCAGGTGCCCTTCCCAATGATACTTCTCTCCACAAAGCTCCCAGAGTCATACATCACTTTTTCGGTACCCGGCTCCACAAAATGCTTATCTACCCCCACGAGCCTGCCAGAAACCCCCTAGATCAGGTTTCTGGACCAATCAAGCATGTAGGGATGATAGGTTACGGAAGAAGAAAGCCTACACTCCATTGGAAAGATCATACGCCAATCTGTTACAGAGGCTAAGGAGTTCGGGCATGTTAAAGCCTATCCAGATAAACATACCAAACCATCTTCCAAAGAAGTTTGACTTTTCCCAAAGGTGCGCATATTGCTCGAATGCCCCGAGACCTGACATAGAGAAGTGTTGGAATCTGAAGAATGCGATTCAGAAGCTTATTAATGCAGGCGACATTGTCGCGCCAAATCCAGATACCGCAGACATCAGCCAAAGTCCATCGCCTGTGCAAAATGAGACGCACATGTTGGGTATGATTCATTTGGAAAGGGAATTTGTTAAGAACAATGTGATGGATACTTGCGAAGGTCCCAGTACTCTTGATGCAAAAGTTAGTGGCTAAGATGGTGAGCTTGTTACATCCCGCACTTTAATATTAGAGTAAGTCATAATAATCCATATGAGCTTTGAGGGATTAATACCATTCATGAAACAATAGAGGATTTGTGACTATGTTAGTAAAACCCCGTAAGTTTAACAATATCGACACCGTTATATACATTTGATCATGAAATTTTCATGAATTAACTGGATAATGATCTATTATTATAGTAAAAACTTTTATCTGGAAAATAGATGTAATAAACTGGTGTTTGGATTTAATTTTTATGTTCCAGCTTCTTATGTGTGATCTAACTATTATGGTGTTACACATCAGATGCATATCATGAAACTATGCAACCACTACATGTACGTCCTTTTCTCTATCCTCCAAAATCTTCCAGATACGTTGCTGGTATGGTAAGTGGGCTTAATGTGGTTGTTATTGGATCTCACTTTGTATCAAAAGTTTTTTTTAAAATAATTTAGAACTTTGCATTTTACCCGAGGGATAAGTCGTTCTCTTTGCATCTATTATGGGTTTGTGAGAACTATAAGCCAGAGTGATTTTTATGTTACTTTATTAGTAGCTGACCTTTGTATAATAGTATTTGAGAAAGTTTATGATATTTTCTTAATTTTAAAGATAAAAATTATTTTTTTTCATAAGAAAAGAAGGTTATCTTTTTTACCATTTTAAGAATTATGCGTACGAAAATTTGTACTCTTTATATGAGATAAGAAAGATTAGAAGTTGAGGAAATATATATTTCTACATGGCTGTTTTAATGAAATCATATTGTATGTATTTATTTTGTATGGTATCACATGACTGTGATATTAAAGTGTATTATAGTAAGTTGTATAAAGTGTATTAAAAATAAGTAGTATTTTAAATAATTTGAGATAATTCTTAATTATGCGGGTAATTGATAATTATCTAAAATATCTTGGATAAGATCAATACGTGGCAGATTTTTGCCTTAACAAGGTATGTGACTCATGACTTAGTTGAGAGATAACATATAATTAAAAGAATTATGACGCTGTGATGAGAATGATAGTCTTTTCCCATCTTTCTCTGGGCAACTCAATCGAGAAGGGATCCCTATCTTGGTAGGCAACCCAATTTTGAATACTTTGGTATTGAACTTTGTGTTTTCGCACAAATTTTGATTCTAATGAGTATATTTTCTTAAAATTAATTGCTTCTTAAATGAATTTTCAGTTTCGCTCAATAACTTTATCTGTAAATATGATATTTTCTTCTAAAAGAACAATATAAATTAATTTCTCAAAAATTAGTCATTGAAGTTGAACTATTTCAAAGAAATCTTGATTATATGGATGAACTGTTGCTTGAGTTCAATTTTTTTTCCTTAAAATTATTTTATTTTCACTTGGAGGTGAAATTTCCTTTTTCAGTCGATCATTTCTTGTTTCTAAGGAGTGTTGGTGCTATTGAATATTTTTGTTCATTAAGTTGTTTTACTATCCCTTTGTTCATGTGTATATCAGAAGCATCATGCTTTAAGAATATTGATTAGAGTATTGTGAAATTTTAGTCTCATAAGTGCATTTTGAAGATTATATTGAGTTGTAAGGTATATTTAACTGTGATTGGTTAAATAGACTTGCATGATTGACTGCCTTATAAGTCAAATTGAGGTGTATATCATTGTTGCTGTCTTCTGCTACTTCGTAGTTGCTAATTCCACGACTACCTGTCAACATAGCGGTTCTGACGAAAAATATCTTTTAAGTCAGGTATGTTAAGGCACTTCCTTCTTTCTTTTGGCATGATCTAATGTGAAATGAATACGCTATTTTATAATGAATCTACTCCTAGCAACTAAGATTTTCCATGTTGTTCTTTCCGTACAAATTTATTCTAAGAAAGTATGTATGATCCTTGAGTCTTAGTGAAGTTCATATTGATGGTATAATGTCCATAATGTTAATCGAAGGTGTAACGACCTTACGTCACTCCGAAAGGTTTAGAACGTGATTCCATGAGTCGAGCATGCATTATATATATGTATCTATTTTACTCTACCGAGTCGCGCTATAGTTGGCCGGGTATGGCACCTATTGTGCAACTACTGATCAGTTGGGTTTACCGAGCTCCACGTGGCCGGGAACGATTCTACCGAGCCTTATGACGGCCGGGTACGTTTTTTTTTACCGAGTCCTTTTAAGGCAGGGTATGATATGATGATGATGATGCCCACAGAGGCAAATATTTTTAAAAGTTTATTTATATATATGTATTATGCATTTCATGTCAGTAGTCCCCAGAGGCACTCATATGTTACGAGTTGTATCTCTTATCTCTCTCTTTACATTACTATTATTATTTATGTTTTCCTGCCTTACATACTCAGTACATTATTCGTACTGACGTCCTTTTGTTGGGGACGCTGCATTCATGCCTATAGGTATAGCTAATCAGTTTGACGAGCCTTCATCGTAGATGAGATTGACATTCAATGAAGGATCGGTAAGACTCCATCTCATTCGGAGTGCAGCCGAGTCTATGAGTCATCATGTCAGAATTTTGCAACAAACTTATGGGTAGGCCGGTACCCTATCCCATTTGATGTCAAACTATCTTAGAGGCTTTGTAGACAGAGGTTCATTTTGTACGGTATGTCAGAGGTCTTGACGGCCCATATATATCCATGATTTAAGAAAAATAGTTCAGTGGTACAGTGTTGCCCACATATAGTTATACATTATGAGTTGTGGCCATGTTGGCCCATGATAGTTACAAAAGGAATAAATGAGTTACATAGTGGTTCGCCCGTGCCAGGGCGGCACCGGGTGCCAGCCACGCCTCCCCAGGTTTGGGGCGTGATAGAGCTAGTCGATTGGAAAGACGCTCTTTTCTGGGTTAGCCAGGGAGGAGTCTTGGTGGTTCATTTTGTGGTTGTTTCTGTTGTCCGGATTATTTTTAAGGTTGTAATCCGGATATTGTCTTGTGGTCAAACCCTCTTATCCTTTCATTTTGTCTAGCATGTTTAGTCGTAGTGGTTTGTTTAGTGTTGTCCATGTTTGTTTCAGGTTTATTCCAAGGTTGTACGCCAGTTTGTTATGCTTGTTTTGTTATGCGAACCGTTTTACCGTTTGTCTAATGCAAATTCCAGTATTTTGTTACTTCTAGTCATCTTCTTTGTTTAGTTCTTTTTATCCTTCTGTTTTGTCTTTTTGTTTAGTGCTGATTCTAGTGACATGACATGCATGCATAATTCTCAGTCTGATATTTGAAAGTCAGGAAGCAATGAAACCATTTTGACAATAAGAACAGATTTGGTCATTTTGAGACTATTTGAAGCCCGAGCCATGTGAAATTGGGGTGGATAAAATATAAAGAAACCGTAAAAGCAAGTTGGCCAAATTGACAGGGGCCGTTCGTGGTAATAAGAGTGAGAGTGTTGTCCAGTAGTGCTTTAAAATTGACAAATGAAAAGGGCGAATGTGTGGATTTGGTTATCAAGTCTGGCACAATCAGAAGATGTTACGAATGTTTGTTTAATTGTGTTTCTTTGTACTTGGCATGTTTTGGGAGATTGGAATGACGAATACATTTTATTCTGCTATCTAAATACTTTATCCTTTGTTACCCCCCTTTTGAGCCTTATTTATTTTCTTTCATACCCCTCTTTTGGAATCAGTAGCAAAGATCAGAAATGCAAGCGTGAAAGATAAGTAAAGGGAAAAGAGAAAAGAGAAAAGAATGAAAAGAAATAGAAGAAAAATAAGAAGAAGAAAAGAGAAAAAAAAGAAGAAAGAAGAAGAAAAATAAAAGAAGAAAAAAACAACAAAACAACAAAACAACAAAAAGAGAAAATGAAGAAAGAAAAGAAAAGAAGAGAGAGGAAGAAAAAGGAAAGAAAAATCACAACAACAAAGTAATTTCTATGACATGAACTACGTTCGACTTGATTCCGAAAGGATACGTAGGCACCTCTCTCTGAGGTTCAGTCACACCAAAATAAAAATCTAAAAGTCCCCAAGAAAGAAACTGGGGCAGAAGTTGTGGTTGTGCAAGAGATTTGATTCCGAAAGTTGTAATTTTGAACCTATTTAAATTGTTTGACCCTTTTTGATACCTTTTCTTTCTAACCCCATCCAAAAGCCCACATTACGGTCCAAAGAAAGACCTTCCGATCAGTCTTCGAGAGATGCCAAGGCGAGCAGGTAAAGGTGAATCATATCAGGGGCAACACTCCGATCCAAACGAGGAAAATGAAAATGAGAGAGTCTTATTGGTGAAAATCTTTACGGGCACCGTAGGGCAACGGGAGCTGAGAGAAATAAAAAATGAGAGTCTTATTGGTGAAAACCCTCACGGGCACCTTGAGGCGAAAGTAAGTTGAGAGATGAACAAATGAGAGAGGTCTGTTGGTGGAAAACTTTTCAAGGCACCACAGGATGAACAAGGTCAAGGTTCGGGTAAAGTAATCAGGTTATTGAAATTCTAGGGCAACAAAGTATGGCAACTGAAAGTTCATTGGTTGGACAGATTGGGCCGATTAATCCGAAATGCATGTCATGATCATTAGAGTTGGTATCCACATCTGATAGGTTTCTACTTTGTAGGTTTCTCGTTAGGAATCGTCTCTTTCCTTTGTCCTTTACTTTGTTCATTTTGTTTTGTTTACTTCCTTCTCTTGAGTCTCTTTGGTCATAACAAGTGAGAAATGACTTTAAAATCTGCCACCAGCTTTCCAGTTGAACAAAACGGGATCTGGCTAGCACATCAAAAGTGTCACAAGTCAGGAAACAACAACAAGAGCACTGAGCTGGTAATAATTAGCATGATTTGGGGATCCTTGTGAAATACAAAGGCTTGGTATATCAATTCATGAACAATGCAATAGATGAAGGGATAGGATGAACAGATCAAAGGTATTCCCTGTGATAAGATTGACGAAAGGGTGGTAAACCAGTGACGAGGAAGACCTTCCAAGCAGAAATCAAAGTTATCATGACAAGTGAAGGAGCAACAGACCCCAAGGCCAAGGCCAGTGGATAAGTCAATAAAGAACAACATATACACGGAGTGGGGGCAATGGACGTACTTTGGGAATTCATGTGAGAAACAAAGGTTGGGGAAATGCCGGTTCATGCAATACAACAGCAGGGGATATTGGGGTTAAACAAAGAAAAGGTGTTTTATGTGATGAGGGCGACAGAAAAGGGGTTAGTCCATAAACAAGCAAGGTCTTCGAGTGGAAATCAGTCATCATAGGAAGTGAAGGAGCAATATCCCTCAAAGTTCAAGGCCACAAACCAACCACCACATTTTAAACTGACAAGATTTTTCTTTGATTGAAACAGGGGCAGAAAATTTCATTTGTTTCGGAGAAACTCTCCGTAGGGGAAAAAGCAAGCACCAAAACAGGTTTGACTGTAAACTCTCAGGACCCTCCTGGAAAATGTGGCTTAGTTAATTCAAAATAATTATGAGTAGCATAATTTAGCATAAGTGTCTCCCAAAGGAATATAAGTTGGTTTCAATGTTGGCATGTTTAAGATAAGATTCAATTAGGAGTTGTCAGGGCCTTCCTGGATAATAGGATGTAGTTTACAACCCTCTTAGATAACAGAACTTAGCGGGAGTAATACACTTAGAAGATGCAGCTTAGATCTATAATTGTTAGTTGTCGGGACCTCCCTGGATAATAGGGCTTAGCTTTCAAATTCTTAGCAATAGTTGGTAGAATGATTCATGTTTAACACTCACCCATGTGCCAAGCTACCAAACTGGGGTAGAAAATTTTCCTTGTTTTTGTCTATTTTGTGAAGTCAGGTGCCCGCCTGGATAGCAGAGGAATACATTCAAGCTTTGAAGTCAGGAGCCTGCCTGTACAACAGAGGAATACATTTCAAGTTTTGAAGTCAGGATCCCACCTGTATAGCAGAGGAATACATTTCAAATTTTGAAGTCAGGAGCCCGCCTGTATAACAGAGGAATACATTCAAGTTTTGAAGTCAGGAGCCCGCCTGTATAGCAGAGGAATACATTTTAATTTTTGAAGTTAGGAGCCCGCCTATATAGCAGAGGAATACATTCAAGTTTTGAAGTCAGGAGCCCGCCTGTATAGCAGAGGAATACATTCAAGTTTTGAAGTCAGGAGCCCGCCTGTATAGCAGAGGAATACATTTAAGTTTTGAAGTCAAGAGCCCGCCTATATAGCAGAGGAATACATTCAAGTTCTAAAGTTAGGAGCCCGCCTGTATAGCAGAGGAATACATTCAAGTTTTGAAGTCAAGAGCCCTCCTGTATAGTAGAGGAATACATTTCAAGTTTTAAAGCCAGGAGCCCGCCTGTATAGCAGAGGAATACACTCAAGTTTTGAAGTCAGGAGCCCGCCTGTATAGCAGAGGAATTCATTCAAGTTTTGAAGTCGGGAACCCGCCTGTATAGTAGAGGAATACATTTCAAGTTTTGAAGTCAGGAGCCCCCTGGATAGCAGAGGAATACATTCAAGTTTTGAAGTCAGGAGCCCGCCTGTATAGCAGAGGAATACATTTCAAGTTTTGAAGTTAGGAGCCCGCCTGTATAGCAGAGAAATACATTTCAAGTTTTGAAGTTAGGAGCCCGCCTGGATAGCAGAGGAATACATTCAAGTTTTGAAGTCAGGAGCCTGCCTGTATAGCAGAGGAATACATATCAAGTTCAGCAATAAGGCATCCACCCGGAGAAAGGGAAAACATCTCGGTTTACAATTCAAGGCGGCAACAAATGGATTTCACCGAAAGAATACAAGACAACAAGGCGACAAGAAACACAATATCAAGTTTGAAGATACAGATATGACTTTTGTAATTCATAGATCATAGTCTAGTCTAGCTTCTTTTCATTTTGACATAGTGTAATAAGGGGGTTCAGTAAGCAGTAGCAGCAGCAATAACAACAGTGAAATCACAGCTTCATGGTAGTCCTAGCTACCAGACCTTCCCGAACGACACTGACCTGATTCCTTTTTAGACAAGGATGTGTAGGCAGCCTCAGAAGCAGGGTGCGGTCAACTCTTTCAAAAAATGCTTCACACGGATTATTCAAACGGGCAAAAATCGCTCGTATCCGCTCACTTGTCTTTGCACGAAAACTCTTCGTGTTTTCGAGAAAAGAGGGGCAGTTGTGAGCATGTGATTTTTTCCCTATATGAATTACTCCCATAAATTCAAAACAAAATAATTTTTCTTCAGTGTTTGCGATTTTGTGGATTTTCGTGGCATTTCCTATTAATTGTCTGTATCTTTATTTGTTCATCTTAATTAATGAAAAACACAAAAAATATATTGCATTTGCATTTAGGATCTATTTTTACATTTTTAAGGTTAATTAGTAAATTAGTTGTTTTACAAAAAATAGAAAAAAAATAGGTTTGTTGCATTTTAAATTTTAATCTTGGAATAGTGGTAGTTTCTCCTTTTAATTTGGATCTCAATTAATTATGATAATTATTTAGGATTAATTAGTATTTTTGATAAGTTAATTTAGTATTATAACTTGACTTAGGGTTTTAGTTTCATGTTTTGAAAGGAAAAGGAAGAAAAAAGAAAAAGAAAAAATAATTTAGGAGGAAAATGAATTAAAAAGAAAAGAAAGAAGAGAGAAAGGCTGTCTTGGGCCAATTGCAAGCCCAAAGGATTTCCCCTCCCATACCCGTCCAAATACCCGCCCCAGCCCAAACCATAACCCAATCTGTCTCCATCCCCAACCCAAACGACCCCGTTTAGATAAGAATTGATCTCAGTCATCTATGATCTTCAATCTAACGGTTGGGAACTGGGCATCTCTTTGGTATATAACTGTCCAAAAATTCCCCACCCCCTTCAGAACCTCCCCCCCTCTCCATCTTCTTCGTCCCAAATTCCAACCCTAGAGACCCCCTCCCATCTCTACCGTCCACCGCCGTAAACCACCGGCCGAAAATCGCTTCCGCTGGCAGCGAGTCACCAATGACCTTCAAAATTTTGCCATGGGTTCTCCTTCACTTCCTCATCCTATATCTGCCATTATCTCCCCTCAAATCCCACCCAAACTCCTCAAATCAACGAAACCCTAGCTACCGCCTTTGTTCTCCGAATGGACCCCAAACTGACATCAAAGAACCCCCAAGCCTTCCCCGTCCCAAATCTGTCACTTTTTTCCCTCAAATACTTCCAGAGCTTCCCGAATACCCAATCAAAGAACTGGACCCTATGTCCAAACTCAAATTTAATGGAGCTTTCTAAGATTCTAGGCTGTAATGGCCTTTATTCGTGTGTTTTCACAGGAAAACACGCGATTAAAGGTTGTTCCTATCAAGGAATCGAAGGGATATTTCAATTTCGTGCAAGTCTGTCCAGATCCTTAGGTATTTTCTCTTGTTAAGTTTTGTTTTACGTTTTTTTATTTATTTTATTTTGTTTGCCATCTGCTTCTTCTTTCTCTTTCAGACTCTTTTGTTTGTCCAGTTCCTTCAGTGTTGTCCCTTTTTGGATACATGATTAGAATCCATTTTCTTTAATTGATAAATATTTCCGCTTATTAGGTTAGTTTTAATTTCATTAGTGTTAGGTCATTAATTGGATTTCTAAAATTGTTCGAAATTGCTTCTGATGGTTTGGTTGGACTGTTGTTGAAATGATGTGGGGGAAAATTGGGCTTGTTTTGAAATTGGCCCAGGTCGGGGGAATTCATCTTTGGGTTAATATTGACCCATAACTCATTTTGGGTTTAAGGTAAATTTCAAGGGTATTGGGGGGTGTTTTAGAAACTCTAGGTCAGGGAATCTTTCCCGACTGATTTTAGAAGTCTCTAATAGGGGCTTTAGGAGAATTTTAGAGTTTTGGGGGGTGTAACTTGGTTGGCAAGTCAGAAGTTCAAGGTCACCTAGGCAAAAATGAAGAATCAAAAGGGAGGTAAAGGGTAAATAAGTGGTCCTGAAGGCTGCCCTTTGGCTAAGACTATATAAGATATCATTCTTGCCTTTCAAGGCAAGATTGAGAAAGCTGAAAATCAAGAAACGGCTGAAATTTCTCCTAAACACTATTCCAGCGAATTTCTGTTATGAATTTCGAAGTTTCTGTGATCACAAAAATAATTTCTGATTCTCTTTGAGTGAAAAATGGTTTGAACTTGGGATATTGAAAGAGTTGGGTTGATTTTTGTTGATTAGTAGATTGTTTTATCAAGTTTTTTGGTTGGATTTCACTATTTCATTATTGAGGTGGTTGAAATCTGGGCTAGCTATTTGTTTGGAGTTGTCTTCGAGGCTGTGTCACTCCCTTTTGAGTTCAAAATCATTCTGCTATCTATTCTTCGATTGCTGGGGGTTTTAAGTTCATCTTGGTTGGCTGTTTGTTGCTGATTCTATTTCATATTTGCTGACCAACCACCCCTGTTTTCTTTTCACATTCCAGGTACTCTCATTAGCTCATAGTTGAGGATCAATTGTCGGACCTGTAATGATTTGAAGTGTGTGAAATGAAGGCTGCACTTAAATGGCTATCCCTGTTGTTTTACTTTCAGTTCACATTAGCATTCAGATTTAAAACTATAATTGTTGATTGGGTTTCCTTTTCCCTGAAGCCTATGCATAAGAGATCTTCTTAAAAGTATTTCTTGTTTATGCATTGCTAAATGAACGTTGGACTGTGACACATTCAGTTTTACATTTTGATTTATTGGTAGAGATTACTGTTCTGTGTTTATGCTAAAAAATATATAGCAGTTATGTTGTGGTTTTGTTTATTCGGATGTTAAAAGATGGCTTGTGTATATAATGACTCACGTGAATTTTGTTCTGGTAAGCATGAGCACTCACGTTTCAGATTTTGGATCAATATTTATTATATTTGGTAGAAGATTTTATACCTCGGAGTAACATCATAGCTTTTCCCATAGTTATGGTGCTTAATCCTAAGGGCATTTAGTATGTGGGTAATCATCATGAGAATGCGTTAGATTAGAAGTAGAATAAAAGTTGAAGTGCTTGTCTATTTATTTGAAAAATGAGCGTAAAAAATGACGAGCAGTGTTCCATTTAGTCACCACTTTGTCTCATTCCATGGTGCATCAGTGTGCGTTTGGGCCTGCATTTGAACGTGAGTACGGATCTCTACTTTAGGCTTGAGCATTCTGCAGATCTATTAAGCTTGGTTGGAGTTTGGTCTTTATAATCATGTGTATAAGCTAACTTACTAGCAAAGATTCGAATCTTGGTTTATTCACCTCAATAACAGTGCTTTAATATTGGCTTTAATGTTGGCTGTACAAACCCGTTCGAGTATTTTTGTTTAATTGATGACTGCATATATGTGTGCCCTCTTTGTGGTTCGATCTCTGGTCTCGTGACCACATCCTATGCTCACTAACGATTGGGCCCCACGTTGGGCCCAACTTTAAATTCAAACCAAGGATTTTTCCTTCGAAACATATTCTGTTAGCTTGAACCATGGTGGAATCTTTACCCTTTAATGTTGGACAATTAAGTTTCTTTAATTAGCGGAGGCGAGCTATATTTAGATAACTCATAGTTTATGGCCCTCCGAGCTTTAGTTTGAATATCTTTTAAAAATGAAATTGAGGTGCGCCATGCCAAACACAAATGACAATTGCGTGGCCCTCGCTTTATTTAAACTTGAATTGATCCTTAGATTCCGAGGCGTGCCATTTAGCAAATTTTATGGCCCTCGCAAAGTGCAAATGCGTAGTTGCTTTAGGCGCATGTTTAATAATATTACTTTCCTAAATTCGGGTGCGCATTTATGTGACCCAAATTCAAATTTCAACGATGTTAAAATATGTCAAAAACCACGGGTGCATTTATGTGACGTGGTTCGAGACGTATTTTAACAACGTTGCAATTCTCTTTAAAAATAATAATAAAAGCGGCTAAAAGTTAAAATTTGCACATAGGTTCATATTTATTTAAAATCAGATAATCTAAGCCAAATATGACAGTTGAGCGACCGTGCTAGAACCACGAAACTCGGGAATGCCTAACACCTTCTCCCGGGTTAACATAATTCCTTACCCGGATTTCTGGTTCGCGGACTATAATACAGAGTTAACCTGAACCTCGATTCGGGATTTGAACCAGTGATTTGGGACACCATAAATCTCCCAAGTGGTGACTCTGAATTTTTAATAAACAAATAAATCCCGTTTCTATTGTCCTTTAATTGGAAAAACTCCTTTATACCCTTCCGGAGGTGTAGTGAAAAAAGGAGGTGTGACAACAGTAGTAACAACAGAGCCCAAATTTAGTAAACGAAACCAGAAAATCGATTTAAAAATCTAATGGAACAATAATCTTCAACATATCTTGATAAAAAAAACCTTCTAAAACTAATATCAAACCAATTCAAATTCCTTTACTGAACACTATTATTTGCAGAACTTAAATGAATCAAGAACTACTGAAGCAATGGAACCGTAGAGAATTCCTAACTTTTTTTTTTGTATTTTTCTGGACTCTATCTCTTCAAAAATCTCTATATTTTTCAGTATTTTCAGAGTGTTCTTGTGTTTTCAGTATTTTTTTTCCGGATCTGTTAATTCTCTCCCATATTCTGTCCTCAACAGCCCTTGAAATAGGCATAAGTTAGTGTTCTCTCCATTACCAATTCACTTTTCAATTTCTTAATTATCCACTAGTTCAGTGTTGTTAATTAATCCCGTAATGCAATTTCTACCCTACTATCCACTGGAAGCTTCTTAAGTTAGGTGACCATTTGAATAGCTTTTGAGAGTTAAACTTACACTAATCACCGGATTATTACACAATTCAAGAAATTAATCAAACTAACAGACTAATCCTAGTTAAATTGACTAAGTGATTAAACAAGATACGATTTCAAAGTATTTAACACAAACTGGCATCACAACTAACGAAACAAATTCACAACACAATCTGAAGAATAAACAACGAACATAAGATAGTTTATACCGGAGGAATGGTCGAATTTAATCTGAAATTGACCAGAGAAAAGAAAAAGAGACGAGGAAAGACGAACATCAGAATAATACCAACATAGAAATAGGAAAGAACTAACCGGTCCGTGAGGAATTGGATGGGAAACTTCAAATCTCCAATTTTAAACTAAATTTTGACTTTAACCGTGTGTTCTTATCAAGAACACACAGACAAAGTCAAAACTAGCTTTTTCACGACCCATTTCCACAACAGGTCATGAGGGCGCCTCACACCCCGGTCAGGCAAGCCATGCGGAAACATTACAAAAATTCTTATGTTGCTTCTTAATTAGAAAGAAGTGGGGTAAACACTTAACTTGGAATTTAAAACAGAAGAGAGAAATACTCTAAGTAATATAATTACACAACCCCAAAATAATCGTCTACCAAAGTGTGTGCCAGAACCTGGTGTCACAAGCTACGGGCAACTAGTAGAATATAAATCCAAAAGAATATCATACTATCCTACTGTCTGAGTCCAAATAGACAGAAAATAGAAATACAAAGAAAGACTTCTTCGGCTGCGGGTCGACATGGAGGGAAAGAAACTCACCGTAGAAGTCCCAAGTCCGCTCACGGATATGCACCAGAATGATAACTAGATCCACCTGCCTCAGATCCTGTACATTTAAGTACAGAAATGTAGTAGGAGTACATAAACAAATATGTACCCAGTAAGTATCCCGTCTAATCTCGAAGAAGTAGAGACGAGAGGTCGACTTGATACTTACTAGGGTCAAATAATATGCGAAGAGTTCATAATAAGCATGGATATCTCAAGCTAGTTACATTTAATAATCATGGAGTAACAGTTCTTTCCCAAACACTAACAAGAATGCTTGTCTACAGTCTAAGCAAATATATATCTCAGCCCTTGAAGGATTTCTAAGCAAAACATACGCAAATAATTACCGTGGAACGTACGGCCCGATCCAACATAAAATAAATTGTGCACTTCCGAGGGTCGAACGGCTCGAACCATAGATGCATCTATTACCCCGCTCGCGAATCACCCGTGAGATGCGATCAAATAGAAAATAAGCTCATTAACAAGCAACATCAACAATTAACATGTATATAAGGAGTAGCCATACACAGAAATACCAAGTATTCTCCTTCAAAGGACTAAACAGGATAAGGGTCATTCTCTAGTCTCATTTTTCTTACTCAAAATAGTTCATATAAATCCGAATCAATCAACACGTACTAGAATGCCACGTAGAGCGTGCTTATGGGTCCTAGACTACCCGGACTTAACATAATAGTCACTACGTACGGACTCTCGTCACCTAGTGCGTACGTAACCCCCCCGAATATAATGACAATTAATTCAATTATTATACCTATGGGGACAATTCCCTCTTACAAGGTTAGAAAGGAGACTCACCTCGCTCCAAAGCGCACTTCCGATACCAAGAACAAGCCCAAACTCTCAATTCGGAGCCGAACAATCACAAACTAGTTAAGATAAGTAAGAACTAGTCAATAAAGGCTTACAAGGCCAAATTTTAACTATTTAAGTAATTTCCCAACCTTTCCCACATGTTTCCTAAATTCCGACCCTGGGCCCACGTGCCCGGATTCCGAGATCTTTCGAAGTAAATTGTTCTTTACAACCTAAGGATCAATAATGTATGATTTCTAGTCCATTTCATAACAAATTTCATGATTAAACCTTAGTTTTAAAATCCTAGGTCTAGCTCTAACCCTTTGATTTTTATCTATTTTTTTTTTTGCGTTTAATCTACCAAATATACATGTATTTAAACTAATAATGAGTGGAAATAACTTATCTTGAAATGATAAGTTGAAACCTTTTCTCAAGAGTCCCCAAATCGCCCCAAGGTTGAGAGTAAAATGATAAAATGGTGTTTGAGTTCGAATTAAATGAAGCCTACTGCCCAACGATTTCCGTTTCTGCGGATGCGGTCCCGCACCTGTGAAAAGGGAGTCGCATCTGCAGTATTGGGCAAAAGGGGTTGGACCGCTTCTACGGTCTGAGGCCCGCATATGCGGAACCGCTTCTGCGGTTATCGGGCCGCCTCTACGGCTTGGGCCTAAGGTGGGTGGACCGCTTCTGCGGTCTAGGGGTCGCATAAGCGGAACCGCTTCTGTGGTTTCCCTTGGCCTGGACACTTTCCGCTTCTACAATAGATTGACGGCATCTGCGGTCCAAGAACCGCAGATGCGGTTATGATAGAAGCAACAACTGAAAGTTGCTTTCTTAAATTTTCCTACTTTGCTCGAACCTCGCTCGTTTAACGCTCGGGGCTCCCGAGCCCCGCCCGAACATACCGGCAAGTCTGAAATCATGAGGCGGACCTACTCGCACCCTCGGAACACTCAAAACAACGCTAAATCTAGGAATCACCCCCTAAAACCAAATGAATCAAACTATTGAACTTCAAGTCCTTAATTCTCCTCTAACGGGTTAAAACGCCCTTAAACTACACGGATTGGCACCAAATTTTACGGTCAAGTCTTAAACAACATTACAGACCTGTACCAAGCTTCGGAACTAAAATTCGATCCCGATACCTGGGGAATCAATGATCACTTAGTTTCTTTAATTCTTTAAAACTTCAATTAAACAATTTTAACTAAAAATTTATTACTCGGGCTAGGGACCTCAAAATTCGATTCCGGTCATACGCCCATGTTCCTTATTTTCCCACGGACCCTCTCAAATTGTCAAATTACGAATCCGGGTCCATTTTTCAAAATGTTGACCGAAGTCAAACATGGTCTTTTAAGAAAATCTTAAAGAAGCAAATGGACATATTTTTACTCAAAACTCTTCCAACTCCCGAACCCGTCGCCCGCCGCAAGTCGTAAATTAGTTGAAGCAAGTATGGAAGGCTTTATTTAAGGGAACGGGGTCCTAAAAGGCAAAACGACCGGTCGGGTCATTACATTCTCCACCTCTTAAACTAACGTTCGTCCCTGAATGGACATAGAAAAGTACCTGGACTGCTGAATAAGTAGGGATATTCTCTCCGCATGTCCTCCTTGGACTCCTAGGTCGCCTCCTCGACTGGTTGGCCCCTCCATTGGACCCTCAGTGCAGAAATCCTCTTGGATCTCAACTGGCGATCCTGTCTATCAATAATGGCAATTGGCTCCTCCTCATATCCCAAACTCTCATCTAACTGGATGGTACTGAAGTCCAACACGTGTGATAGGTCGGCATAGTACTTCTGAAGCATCGAATCATGGAAAACTGGATGAACTCCCGATAAACTGGGGGGTAAAGCAAGCTCATAGGCAACCTCCCCAACTAGTCTCAACACCTCAAAGGGCCCAATAAACCTGGGGCTTAGCTTGCCTTTCCTCCCGAACCTCATAATGCCCTTCATTGGCGAGACCTTCAAGAGAACCTTCTCGCTAATCATGAATGATTTATCACACGCCTTCTGATCCGTGTAACACTTCTGTCTGGACTGAGCTATGCGGAGCCTCTCCTGAATCAACTTTACCTTAATCAAGGCATCCCGTACCAAATCTGTGCCAAGTAACTTAGCCTCGCCAGGCTCAAACCACTCGATAGGAGAACGATAATGTCGACCATATAAAGCCTCATATGGGGCCATCTCTATGTTGGACTAATAGCTGTTGTTGTATCCAAACTCTGCCAGAGGCAAGAACTGATCCCACTGCCCTCCAAAATCAATCTCACATGCTCTAAGCATATCCTCCAAGATCTGCACTATCCGCTCCGACTGTTCGTCGGTCTGAGGATGGAATGTTATGCTAAGCTCTACACAATTCCCCAACTCGCTCTGTATGGCTCTCCAGAAATGGGAAGTGAACTGAGGGCCTCGGTCTGAGATGATGAAAACCATCACACCATGCGATCGGACTATCTCCCGAATATAGATCTGAGCATACCTCTGCGCTGTATAATTAGTCGTCACTGGAATGAAATGGGCTGACTTGGTCAATCTATCCACAATGACCCACACTGAATCAACCTTCAGTAAAGTCTGCAGTAAACCTACTACGAAGTCCATGGTGATGCGTTCCCACTTCCACTCTGGTATGGGCATCTGCTGAAGTAGCCCACCTGGCCTCTGATGTTCATATTTGACCTGCTGACAATTCCAGCACTTAGTCACATACTTCACTATGTCCTTCTTCATTCCCCGCCACCAGTAATGTTGCCTCAAATCACGATACATCTTCGTAACCCCCGGGTGGATAGAATACCGCGAATTGTGTGCCTCATCTAGGATCCTCTCCCTCAGACCATCAATATTAGGAACACATAGACAACCTTGGAGTCGCAGAACGCCATCCTCGCCAATGGAAACCTCCTTGGTAACTCCGTAAGTACCGTCTCTCTGAGAACCGTCAAATCTAAATCATCAAACTGCCGGGCCTTAATCTCCACCAATAGCGAGGACTGAGCAACCACACATGCTAGAACTCGGCTGGACTCTGAAATGTCCAACTTCACAAGTCTGTTAGCCAAGGACTGGATGTCCAAATCTAGGGGCCTCTCCTCTGCTGGAATGAATGCCAAGCTACCCATACTCTCTGCCTTTCTGCTCAAGGCATCCGCGACCATATTCACCTTGCCCGGATGATAAAGAATGGTAATGTAATAATCCTTTAGCAACTCAAGCCACCTGCGCTGTATCAAATTGAGATCCCTCTGCCTGAACAAATGTTGTAAGCTGCGGTGATCAATGTAAACCTCACAAGGCACCCCATACAAATAGTGACTCCATATCTTAAGAGAATGAACAATCGCTACCAACTCCAGATCATGCATGGGGTAATTCTTCTCATAAATCTTTAGCTGACGCAAATCGTGTGCAATAACTCGCCCCTCCTGCATCAACACACATCCCAAACCAACGCGTAAAGCGTCATAATATACCCTATGCATCCCTGCACCGGAAGGCAACACAAGAACTGGCACCGTAGTCAAGTCTATCTTGAGCTTCTGAAAGCTCTCCTCGCAATCATCGGACCAAATAAATAGGGTACCCTTCTGGGTCAGTCTAGTCAAAGGCGATGCAATAGATAAGAAGTACTGCACAAATCGTCGATAATAACCCACTATCCCCAGGAAACTCCTGATCTTGGTCACTGAAGTGGGACGTGGCCAACTCTTAACTGCCTCAATCTTCTTGGGATCTACCTTAATACCCTCTTCGGACACAATATGCCCCAATAATGCCACTGATTCAAGCCAAAACTCACACTTGGAGAACTTAGCATACAGCTTCTGCTCTCGCAAGGTCTGAAGCACTACTCTCAGATGCTGCTCGTGCTCCCCCAGGCTACGTGAGTATATCGAGATGTCATCAATGAAGAGGATAACAAAGGAATCAATATATGGCCTGAATACCCAGTTCATCAGATCCATAAATGCCGCCGAGGCATTAGTCAAGCCGAAAGACATCACTAGAAACTCATAGTGGCCATATCTAGTCCCGAATGCAGTCTTCGGAATATCCGAGTCCCGAATCTTCAGCTGATGATACCTTAACCTCAGGTCGATCTTAGAGAACACTCTAGCTCCCTGCAACTGGTCAAACAAATCATCAATACGAGGAAACGGGTACTTGTTCTTGATGGTGACCTTATTCAACTGGTGGTAATCAATGCACATCTGTATGGTCCCATCCTTCTTCTTCACAAATAGCACCGGTGCACCCCAAGGTGATATACTGGGCCTGACAAACCCCTTTGCTAACAACTCCTCTAACTGCTCCTTCAACTCCTTAGGATCCATACGGTATGGTGGAATAGATATAGGCTGAGTGCCTGGAGACAAATCAATACAGAAATCAATATCGCGATTCGAAGGCATGCCAGGAAGATCAGAAGGAAAAACATCGGCGAATCTCAGACTACTGGCATTGAATCAATTGTTGGAGACTCTACAGTGACGTCTCGAACATAAGCTATATAGGCCAGACACCCTTCTCGACCATGTGTCGAGCCCTCAGGAAAGAAATAACCCTATTAGGCATATCAACTGTGGAACCCTTCCACTCCAATCTCGGCGATCCTGGCATCACTAGTGAAATAGTCTTGGCATGGCAATCAAGGATGGCGTGATATGGAGATAACCAATCCATGCCCAGGATGACCTCAAAATCAATCATATCGAGCAACATAAGATCAGCTCTAGTCTCGAAACCACAGAAAGTGACCATACAGGACCAGTAGATCCGATCCACAACCACATAATCACCCACAGGAGTATGGACAGGAGTGCCCAAAGGCTTCGGAGAAATAATCAGGAAACGAGCAAACAGAGGTGACACATATGAATAGGTAGACCCTGGATCAAACAATACCGAAGCATCTTTACCACTGACGAAAATAATACCTGTGATGACGGCATCTGAGGCCAATGCATCTGGCATGGACAAAAGAGCATAGAATCTAGCTGGAGCGCCGGCTGTCTGGCCTCCACCTGACTGGGGAGTAGCTGGCTGATCTCTCCCTATCTGGCCTCCACCTTTAGGATGGCCTCTACTCGTCTGCCCTCCACTTCTAGGTGGTTGGGCAGCTGGTGCCGGAGTCTAGGGCTGCTAACCCTGCTATACTGCCTTACCCCGAAGCCTTGGGCAAGTCCTCTTCAGGTGACCCGGATCTCCACACTCGTAGCATGCTCTAGGCACCATAGCCTGCTGTCCTGAAGTTTGAGTCTGCTGACCCGAATACCCACTGGAAGAACCCTGGATAGCTGGTGGACGATAGGAGCTCTCTGGCATGGCGTTGAAAGGAGCACTAGAAAAATCATGATACCTAGAATACCTGCCAGAGGAACCTTGAGTAGCTGGTGGGCGGTAAGAACCCTCTGGCATCGCACTGAAATAAGGCCTCGTTGGGGCACCTCGGGGAGGGGGTGGTGGTGCTGAGTGTGAGGGCCTGCTGGGCTAACCCCTCTCGAAGTGGCCTCTACCCCTAGCTGGGGCACCTCTGAACTCTCCTGAATATCTAGCCCTCTTATCCTGCTACATCTGCTCTCTACCCCTCAAACGATAACCCTCAATCCTGCGTACAATGTCAACCACTAGCTAGTACCCTGTACCCATCTCTACCTCTTGATCCATACCAGACCAGATGGCGGGATGCAATCCCGCAACAAACCTCCGCACTCTCTCTGCCTTTGTGGGAAGTATTATAAGTGCATGGCGAGACAACTCAAAGAACCTCGCCTTATAGTTGGTCACTGACATCTGACCCTGCTCTAGGTGCTCAAACTGATACCGCAGCTCTTCCATCTCAGAGGGCAGAATATATCGATCAAGGAATAACTGAGTGAACTGACCCCAAGTGAGAAGAGGAGAACCTGCCGGACTGCCAAGTACATAGTATTGCTATGTGCCCTGCCCTCAAGCTGAAAAGTAGTGAAGTCAACTCCATGCGACTCCAATATCCTCATGTTGTGCAGCCTGTCCCTGCACCTGTCTATGAAGTCATGAGCATCCTCATGACGCTCACCCCCGAAGACTGGAGGGTGAAGCCTGGTCCATCTGTCCAATAACTTCTGTGGATCACCATCCACAGCAGGCCTGGGCTGGGGTTCCACTGCAGCAACTGACTGAGCCCCATCTGCGGGTAGTACACGCGGAGTCTGATACACTGTCGCTGCGTGACCTGGAGCTTGAGCAGTAGGTTTTTGGGCTCCCCCTCCTACCTGTGAAGTAGCTGGGTCTACTGGAAATAAACCAGCATGAGTCATAGTGTCCATGAACCGTAGCATGCGGACCACGACCTCCTGAAATCCCGGTGCTGTCATGAAATTCGCCGGGGTAGGCTCAGCTGCGGGCACCTCGCCTTGCTCCTCCATAATAGGATCCTCCACAGGATCTGCTGGTGGTGCAACTGGAATGGCTCTGGGTCGCCCTCGTCCCCTACCATGGGCCGGTGCCCTCCCCCGGCCTCTACCTCAGCCTCTAGCAATGGGGGGAATAGCTCCTCCCGGGTCCGGAACATCAGTGGTACGAGTCCTCACCATCTGTGAGAGAATAGAAAAGGGAAATTTAGTACACTAAGCACTACACGACAGGAAACACATAAAGAGTAGTCTTTCCTAATACCCTATAGCCTCTCGAAGATAAATACAGACGTCTCTGTACCGATCAACAAGACTCTATCAGGTTTTCCCATAACTCGTGAGACCTACGTGAACCTAGTGCTCTGATACCATGTTGTCACGACCCATTTCCACAATAGGTCATGAGGGCGCCTAATGCCCTGATCAGGCAAGCCATGCCGAAACATTACAGTAATTCTTACGTTGCTTCTTAATTAGAAAGAAATGGGGTAAACACTTAACTTGGAATTTAAAACAGAAGAGCGAAATACTGTAAGTAATATAATTACACAACCCCAAAATAATCATCTACCAAAGTGTGTGCCAGAATCTGGTGTCACAAGCTACGGGCAACTAGTATAATATACATCCAAAAGAATATCATACTATCCTACTTTCTGAGTCCAAATACACAGAAAATAGAAATACAAAGAAAGACTTCTTCGGCTGCGGGTTGACGTGGAGGGAAAGCAACTCACCGTAGAAGTCGCAAGACCGCTCACGGATACGCACAGGAATGATAACCAGATCCACTTGCCTCAGATCCTGTACATTTAAGTACAGAAGTGTAGTATGAGTACATAAACAAATATGTACCCAGTAAGTATCCCGTCTAATCTCGAAGAAGTAGAGATGAGAGGTCGACTTGATACTTACTAGGGTCAATTATTATGCGAAGAGTTCACAATAAGCATGGGTATCTTAAGCTAGTTACATTTAATAATCATGGAGTAATAGTTCTTTCCCAAACACTAACAAGAATGCTTGTCTACAGTCTAAGCAAATATGTATCTCAGCCCTTGAAGGATTTTTAAGCAAAACATACGCAAATAATCACCGTGGAACGTACGGTCCTATCCAACATAAAATAAATTGTGCATTGCCGAGGGTCGAACGGCTCGAACCATAGATGTATCTATTACCCCGCTCGTGAATCAACTGTGTGACGCGGTCAAATACAAAATAAGCTCATTAACAAGCAACATCAACAATTAACATGTATATGAGGAGTATCCATACACATAAATACCAAGTATTCTCCTTCAAAGGACTAAACAGGATAAGGGTCATTTTCTAGTCTCATTCTTCTTGCTCAAAATAGTTCATATAAATCCGAATCAATCAATACGTACTAGAATGCCACGTAGAGCATGCTTATGGGTCCTAGACTACCAGGACTTAATATAATAGTCACTACGTACGGACTTTCGTCACTTAGTGCGTACGTAGCTCCCGAATATAAAGACAATTAATTCAATTATTATACATATGGGGACAATTCCCTCTTACAAGGTTAGAAAAGAGACTCACCTCGCTCCGAAGCGCACTTCCAATACCAAGAACAAGCCCAAACTCTCAATTCGGAGCCGAACGATCACAAACTAGTTAAGATAAGTAATAACTAGTCAATAAAGGCTTACAAGGCCGAATTCTAACTATTTAAGTAATTTTCCAACCTTTCCCACAAGTTTCTAAAATTCCGACCCTAGGCCCACGTGCCCGAATTCCGAGTTCTTTTGAAGAAAATTGTTCTCTACAATCTAAGGATCAATAATGTATGATTTCTAGTCCATTTCATAACAAATTTCATGATTAAACCTTAGTTTTATTAAAACCCTAGGTCTAGCTCTAACCCTTTGATTTTTATCTATTTTTTTGCGTTTAATCTACCCAATATACATGTATTTAAACTAATAATGAGTGGAAATAACTTATCTTGAAATGCTAAGTTGAAACCTTCTCTCAAGAGTCCCCAAATCGCCCCAAGGTTGAGAGTAAAATGATAAAATGGTGTTTGAGTTCGAATTAAATGAAGCCTACTGCCCAGTGATTTTCGCTTCTGCGGTCCCACACCTATGAAAAGGGAGTCGCATCTGCGGTACTGGGCAAAAGGGGCTGGACCGCTTCTGCGGTTATCGGACCGCTTCTATAGCTTGGGCCTAAGGTGGGTGGACCGCTTCTGCAGTCTAGGAGTCGCATAAGCGGAACCGCATCTACGGTCTCTGGGCCGTTTCTGCAGTTTCCCTTGGCCTGGCCCCTTTTCGCTTCTGCGATATATTGACCATATCTGCGGTCCCACTTATGCGGACCAAGAACCGCAGATGCGGTTATGATAGAAGTAGCAACTGAAAATTGCTTTCTTAAATTTTCCTACTTTGCTTGAACCTTGCTCGTTTGACTCTCGGGGCTCCCGAGCCTCGCCCGAACATACCGGCAAGTCTGAAATCATGATGCGAACCTACTCGCACCCTCGGAACACTCAAAACAATGCTGAATCTAGGAATCACCCCTTAAAACAAATGAATCAAACTATTGAACTCCAAGTCCTTAATTCTTCTCTAACGGGTCAAAACACCCTTAAACTACTCAGATTGGCACCAAATTTTACGGGCAAGTCTTAAACAACATTACGGACCTGTACCAAGCTTCGGAACCAAAATTCGAGCCCGATACCTAGGGAATCAATGATCACTTAGTTTCTTTAATTCTTTAAAACTTCAATTAAACAATTTTAACTAAAAATTCATTACTCGGGCTAGGGACCTCGGAATTCGATTTTGGTCATACGCCCAGGTCCCATATTTTCCCACGGACCCTCTGAAAGTGTCAAATCACGAATTCGGGTTCATTTTTCTAAAATGTTGACCGAAGTCAAACTTGATCTTTTAAGAAAATCTTAAAGAAGCAAATGGACATATTTTTACTCAAAACTCTTCCAACTCCCGAACTTGTCGCCCCTCGCAAGTCGTAAATTAGTTGAAGCAAGTACGGAAGGCTTTATTTAGGGGAATGGGGTCCTAAAAGGTAAAACGACTGGTCGGGTCATTACAAGCTTAAACCTTCAATGAATCTGGACTTTGACTTGAACTTAGATTCAACATTCGACGTGTTCTGGTTTGATTCGAGGGTGATGGTTTGCGGATTAGGGAATAGGGAGTCTTGGTGGTCAAGGGGTGTTAGTTTGGGATCGATATGAGGCGACGCCGCCACTAGAGAATCTTAGGGCAGCGCTAGGGTTCATCCCTTCAAATTGATATTCGAAGAGTTGTAGGTAGATTTGAAGAAAGCGGAGCATGGGTTTGGAAAGAGGGGAGTGAGGTGGTTGTTTGGTGTTGATTTGGTGGTGATAGAAGGTGGTGTCACCACCCTGAAGCGGTGGGAGAATGGTGGCGGCTGCTAGGGTAAGGGGCAGGTCTCTGATGGTGAGGGTGAATGAGGAAGACGGGGTGGGGGTTTAGGGTATATTAGATCTAGGTTTTAATTTGGACCATTGGATGATGAGAATCCAACGGCCATGATCGCTCATTTAATGAGAACGGGGTCATTTGGTTTTAGTAGAGGGCTGAGTCGGTCAGGAAAAAACGGGTCGGGCAGGTTAGATAGATATGGGGGTAATGTGTGGACCATTGGATGTGGATGGATGAATGGTTGAGATTCATTGACGCTAAAACGACGTAGTTCCGCTCCCATACTACGTCGTTTTAATGGCCTGGCCGATGGACTTCTTGGATCGGATTTTGGGACAGGTTTTTGGGCTGGTTTGTTTTTAAGGGGTAATTATTTTTGGGCCTGGGATTTTAAATTAAGTTAGCCCAACTTCTGATTTCCCTTTTTTATTCCTTTCCTTTTTTTTTATTTCCAAACTATTTTCCTTCTCAAAATTAATTTAAATCCTAAGTTAATCCCTAAACCAAATTATCCTATCATATTAACTTAATTATATCTAAATAATAATTATCACAACTAATTGGATATCAAATTAAAAGAAAACTAACAAAAAATCGAAATTAAACAATAAAATTACAAAATAAGCTATTTTGTGATTTTTTTATTTTTGTAAAACAACAAACGTACTTAATTAATCCTAATTATAAAATTAAATTCTAAATGCAAATGCAACTTAACTTTTGTATTTTTTCATTAATTTAAATAAAAATAAACATGCACAAACAAATGCAGACAATAACAAAAAATATCACGAAAATTCACAAAATTGCAAACAAAGAAAAAAATATTTTATTTTAAATTTTCTGGGGGTAATTCACATAGGGCAAAAATCACAAGCTCACAATATAGTATGTATGTACCCATGCGATCCATAATTTCTCCTTGTGTTGGCTTAGAGTCCAGAACAACGTGCATATAGCAGCTTGGTTCCATATCTTTAACTTAAGAACATTTAGTCCTCCTGCTCCTTTAGGTAAACATATTTTCTCCCATGCTACTAGGGCTCTTCTAGAAATAGTGGCTATAGCATTCAACTTTCATATTGCATTCACATTTTTGTAACACTCATCTAATAAATATATTAAACTTTAGCAGCCCAACACTCAACATTCACTACTAAAACAATGTGAGACTCGATGAATCGCCCC
>MU783378.1:92772-103110 GCA_026770625.1 Nicotiana glauca
ACGATTAAACATTGTAATATTGACTATGATTTTGATTCTGATGTGAAAAATTCTGTCCTATGCCTTGTTTTATGTTTTGTGTTATTCACCTCTAGGGGCGGCTAAACATTGTCGGTGGCCTAAAGCCAAATCATGATGAGGGGTCTTAGTTTTTATTTTACTTTTTTTTCTGTAAAAAAAAATAAATCTTATATATTTTTAATTTGTCTATTTCCTTACTTTTTGAGACCCAAAATTATTAATATTTTATGTATTATCGAGTTATTCTAATAATTCTTTTTCGCTTGATAATATAGCTAATCCATTTTAATGTTTCTTTAGACATTGTTGATCCTAGGTAAGATTGTATTATATTAAAATTTAATAAACTTCTTCCCGTAAATGAATTGTTATAGGAACATTATTCGATAAGGAATATAAGTATTTAAAAAAGAATCAAGTGTTATCTACTCAAGTCTTGTTAGTTGATTGAGTATATCGATTAGGGATTATTTCTACTTATAGTATTTCCTTTAATGCTTTTAATTCGAAAAATAAGTCTAAACTATCGTGAGAGTGGCTTTTCTGAGATTCTTATCACCTAGTGATAATAATATTACTAAATAAAAATTGTAGATACTTTTCACGCTTCAGATTATTCAAATCTATATGCTTGACATCAGTAACAAATCAAAATTTTTTTCTATTAAAATATTATAGTTTTTTTACTTAAAAATATTTAATTTAAAAAAAAATATTAATTCTTAAAAAATATTACTAGTAAAAAATGGGCCCCCTAAACTTCGGGGCCTAGAGCAATTGCTTGGTATGCCTTACCTTTGAGCCAGCATTGTTCAGATCCCACGTGCTAATGAATTATTTCTAGAGTTGTCAAAACGGGCTAGCCCAGCCCAATCCAGCCCAAGTATCGTGGGCTTTTAAATTCGGTGGGCTAGGACGGGTCGACCCTCCATCTATATGGGCCTTAAAATGGTTATCCCAGCCTAGCCTAAGAGGGCAGCGGGCTAGGGCGGGCCGTCCCTTCAATCTTTTTAGAAAAAAATATTTTTTCAAATCTTTAGATATTTTTTTCATGACATAATCCCTTAATCATATGAACAACTTCTGTTTATTTAGAGTGTACAAAAATCTTGATATTTGACAAGAAATCTCATAATCGAAATGCAAATTCTCTATATCTCTAACTCTTACTTTTCTTAGGTTCAGGAATTACTTCAACAAGGACTCTTTTAACCATAGATTTTGCCAACATAAATTTGGGTTTTACTTAGCAAACACATGTTTGGCCATAGATTTTGCCTACATTTTGGCAAAATTCCAAATCTCAAACCAGCTCAATAGCTGGTTTTGAGCCAAAATATTTTCTAACACTAATAATATAGGAGTACATATTTTTCCAAAATAAATTTGGGAAATATGTTTTGAAAACTAATGTGCAAACACATTTTCATCTTCAATCCAACTTTTGGAATATATGGCCAAATGCTAGCTAAGTTTAAATGTTTAGGTTTAACATTATTTGTTGATTTCATCATTATACTCCATAAATTTTTAAAATTCATGAAATTTGCTAGTGTTATTTTCTTTGGGTATTAAAACTCGACCTTTTTCTATACTGAAGAGCAATTTAATAATTAATAATATATTAAAGCAACCAAACTGATTACTTTCACTTAAAGTAATAATTTCTTTTAAAAAAAATAAATATTGGCCACTTAAACTATCCTAGTTCGTTGTTAATTAAGTAAAAGAAAAACTAATCTTATCATACAACATACATGTAAAAAATATAAAGTCTAGTTGATATGGAAGGTAAATTAGCAATCTAAGGTTGAAAAATGGGGATTATAGTTAATATTATTTTAGTTTTTACTTTTTTTAATTTGAATTTAATTAATTTTTGGCCCACGGGCCGGCCCAGGCCCAACCTCGATCAAGCCTCAAGACCAACGGGCTGACTTGGGCCGGGCTTATAAGCCTCAGTCTTAAATAGGCTAAAAAAGTCTCAACCCAGCCCTACCCAAGTAGCGGACTGGGTTAGGCTGGTCTCACGGGCTAAGTCCATTTCGTTAGTGTGTTAATTATATACTAAGATTTATTATTATGCATATTATTATTTAATGAATGAAAATATAAGTATTATAATACAACAAATGTAACGTATCGATTACATACTTTAAGAATATTATGTCTTTAAATACTTTTTTTCTTAATTTGTTAACACTCGTATTAATTAAGGGAAGACTTGTGGTATGACTTAAAAATGCACCACTTCAACAAACATTGTGGACTATAAGTGCTCTAAGTAAAAAACATTTAGATGAGTTTGAGCCTAAACTCAAAGATAGTGGACTACTTTAGACCTTTTCTCCACATGAAATCATGAGTTAATAATAAATAAAAAATAACCATAATGACTTATTTGCCCTCCTTTTTATTTATGATTCCTATTATGCCCTTGTTATTTTAGCTCTTTATTTGGAACCCTAATGTCTGCTTCTGCATATTCATCTCTGTCATTGACTCCCAAAACACTTTGCTAAGGTTTTAGTTTCTCAAAACCCTAAAGACTGAATCTTTTTTCTTCATATCCAATTGGGTTTTTGTTATTTTTCATTTTTACATACTATTTAATACCCTTTTGTTTTTGCCTTTTTTTTTTAGACAGGTGAAGAGATAAGCAAAGATGTATCTCCAGTTTTATATTAACGAAAATGGTGACAAAGTTTACACCACTAAGGTATGAATTCTTGAAAAATTCGTCTTTTTTAAGCATCTTATTCAGCATATGATTTCCCTTTTCCTTTATGATTTTGACTGTGTTATAGGAAGTGAATAGTGAATTATGCAAATCTTTATTTTTTTCCTACTATATTGTGGGCATGTTTTTTTTTTTTGGGTTTAATCATCACGTAACAACTGGCTCGATTAATCCGGATTCGCGGGGCGTAGGCCTCATTTAAAGGGGAAACACATCCTACGAGTCATTTTTCCATTTCTAGGTCTCGTACCCGAGACCTCTAGTAATAAGTTGCGGACCCAGTAATTTGTGCAAGCGGATTCAATCTTAGAAATACATAACTTAAGTTGTAAAATAATAGTTGTCAAATGGGTTCAAATAAAATATTTATACAAAATTTAGCAGCTTTAATTGTAATTTATACATATACACAATATTATTTTTTGATGAAGTGGGTTCAGTTGAACCCGCTTGCCACCACGTGCGTCTGCCACTGCTAGTAATTGCTTTTTGTGGGTGTGTGGCTGGACGCAGGGGCGTAACTAGAGTGCCAGGAGTGGGTTCGGCCGAACCGATTAGCTTTGGTTCGAACCTTGTATTTGCTTTAAAAAAAATCCATTGAATATGTGTAAATTATTACTTTAGAATCCAGTAACTTAAAATGATTGGAATCCCGAATCCATAGACTTAAAATCTTGGCTCCACCTCTGGGCCGGAGGATGAAGGCTTCTTCTTTTTGTTTGAATTTATCTCCTAATTTTGAAGTAGTGTATGCATATTGAAAAAAAATACATAAAAAAGAACTATGAAGGAAAATTTTCATGGTCAAACTATATTCAAATACTATTGGAAATATGGCAGTTAAAGAAAAAAGTTGTTGATCTTTAAACAGTAAGAATGCCATTCATTCTTGGACGGAGGGAGAATTTTAATATACTTTTGTTCATTATTATTTTTCTGTTGTTACTAATTTAAGATTGTTGGCCTTGTTATAATGTATTAAAAGAAATAAAACTCAACCCCTCAAAGCAACTTCTTTGCTCGCTGTTAGCTAATTTACAATCTCCCTTGACATTTTAAGAATGTTAGTTGGTTATGAATCGCAGATGATCAAACATGAAATAGGAAGCAATTGTGATCGCTTCCTGAAAACATTTCGCTACTTTTACTAAATGTAGTATTTTGTTAAAATATGGGAGATCTGTTAGTAAAGTAATTCTATGATCCGAAACCTGTTGTCAAAGATGATAAAAACAGGCCAAGCCAGTATTTTCTGTATCTAATAGAGGTTGGCCAGCTAAAGATTGCGACCAGCAATTCTTCTTTGCAGACGCCAGATGGGACGGACACCTCTTAGGCATCTTCAACAAGTTCTGTGACTTATTTATATCACAGAGCGTGTAGCCTTAAGACTTAAAGAATGTCTTCGAAGCGATATCAACCAAAAACTTATGTGTTGTAGTTCTAGTTTTGGGAAGTTAGATATTGGCGAGGGAGATTTACTGAAACATATCGAATGTTGCAGTGTTCATTTACAATTTGAATGATAAAGGAATTTCGTAATTCAGTAATTATTTGCTTAAAATTCAGTTGATAATAGCCCTGTGTACATGAAACTTTTTACGTCGAAAGAGCTCTTGACTTATGGAAGATAAATGAGTTTGCAACACCTTAACACATCTATAAACATTGTGAATAAGAAGAACAGTAATAAATTGCGGCACTACTATACCTTTCAAGTTAACCCTCGGGGGTTGGCCTGGTGGCAATTGACTTGAGCCTTGGGGTATGCTCCCTTTCAAGGTCTCAAGTTCGAAACCCGCTGGGTGCAAACAATTTCTGAGGGCCATCGGACTGGGTAAAACCTGAATTAACCGTAGTGCACTTGCGGGAAACTCCTTGCCGAGGGCCTGTGCACCCCCGGGATTAGTCGGGGCTCATAGAGACGCGAACACTCAGTGCAAATCAAAAAAAAAGAAACTATACCTTCCAAGTTCCATCAAACAAGCTGCAAATTTGCATTAAGCATAAAAAATTGCTCTGCTTCTCGACTGTGAGTGTTGGTCGTTATACTTCTATCTCTTTATGCTTGGTCCTTTTCGCCAAAACCCCACTTATTTATATTCTGTTTGTATATTAGTGAATGTTGATGCTAGTCTCCTACTTTTCATGTCTCGCGACCTGATCTCTGTTGTTTTTATAAATGCAGAAAGAATCACCACTGGGATTGGCCACAGAATCTGCTCACCCAGGTAAATTTAGAATCTCTCTCTCTCTCTCCCTTGATTGGCATTTGCATGCGGTGCCCGTCTGGACAAAATTTGGTTGAGGTTGGAAAACAAGTATTTGAAGTTGAAGTTGAAAAAGAGTATTTGGAAGTTCGCTTGTGACTTTATGCTGGTATCATACCAGATGATGCCGATTCTTCTGTAACTGATCTTTAACTTCTCTATTTTGCAGCCCGGTTTTCACCGGATGATAAATATTCAAGGCAAAGAGTGCTTCTCAAGAAGCGTTTCGGCTTGCTTCCAACCCAAAAACCACCTCAAAAGTACTAGCAACCTTTTGCTACAACCTATTGTTCCTGAATCCTCAGTAGAAATATAACTCTATCGCTAGTTAAAACGGTCGTTATGATTCGGACACTTTTCTTCTCTTTAAGATTGTAATGTTCTCTCAATATATTAGTATTATTGAGTCTCAATCTGTTTGTTTGTTTGTCAAACCAAAAATTTAGTAGTAATAGATTGTGTAATGTTGCATCTCAATCTAGTGATTGACAAATACTTGTCAACAAAAAGGGGCAGGCTGTTTTTTTTCTCTATGACAAACATGTTTATAATGCTTATAATACTGTCTTGTAATACTTAACTAAATATGCAGTCAGATCTCTCTATAACAGCATTCGTAACAACATTCACATATAACAACACTTCGCTATAAAAGTCAAACCTTTTCGGAACTAATTTTCGTGTTATGTTATAATATATGTTTTCTATAACAGCACTTTGTTATAACATCTAGAAATATTCGGAACAAACGAGATTGTTATTTAGATGTTTGACTGTATTTCTTGCAATACTAAACTAATTTATGTGTCCTCTAAATTCCTATGTATTGTTCATGGGTTTCACTAATTTTTCTCATATGATGAATAAGGAAAGATTTCAGAAAATGCATTTCATACTATGAATATTTGTTAAAAGATGGAAAGTTGAATTCATTACAAGATATAGCGGAGAGGGTAAAAAAGAAATAGGCATCAAATATATGAAATACTTATTAAATTTTTGGGTCATTCATTAGTTGTTTCATATTGCCGTTATCTTAAGGGGGTTTTACCCTAAAGTATAATCGAGGATTTTTTTTTTGGGTAATTAGTTAGGTTTTTATTATCAAAATTGGAATTATATACAAAATACAAACCCTGAATACTGGATATCAAATCCCAACCTTAAGTAGGTTGGGTAGTAATTTAAGCTCTTCAACTACTTTGTAATTTTCACCTTCATTGAACCTGTAAAATAGAGTTCTTGAACTATATGTTTTGTCAATATCTCAATACTCTTCTGCTTGCCTTAAAATACTATATAATTCCTTTCCATCCACACATGGTAAATACGAGCCGTTAGTAGCATTCTGTATACCTCAGCTCTTGAACTGTTCGCACTAGCATGTTGCATCGCCCACTATAGTTCATCTTCCCGGGCTATTGGATTTCTAGTGACACCTATCCAGTTGAGTAGCTTCTTCCAGAGTTGTGCAGTGGTCTCACAGGTAAAGAACAAACAAGCCAAGCTTTCATGGTCTTGCTCACGTAAGGGACAAAATTGATCTTGAGTCACACCCCACTTTAATAATTTGTCTTTTGTATACAATCTCTAAGTGCAACCAATCTCAATATGAAAATCTATTTGGGTAGACCTTGGTTGTTATAGACAAGTTTCCTCCATGCTATTTTCTGGAATGTACCCCTTAACTTCAAGTAAAATTATTTGATAGAGAACTTCTCCATACTCTGTACCTCATTCAATATATAGCATGCTTCATTAAAGTACTTTGTTGCTTTCAAAATTTTCTGAACAATCCAATATGCTTGCTTTGGGACATCTTCAAACATATTCATGTAAGTACCACCGGACCAAAAGAAATTCCTACAAGTAGCTTCAATGACTTTAACAACTTTCTTAGATAAGATGAAGATCTGCGCCAAAAAACTTGTATAGAGAACAACACTGACTTTATCAATTGGGATATGCCAGCATAGGATAAGAATTTAGTAGTTCAGGACTTAATCCCTCCCAATATTTTATCCAAAAGAGGCTGGCATTGAATAACAGATACTCTTTTGGTGCTTAGAGGGCCCCCTAAGTATCTAATAGGGAGTTCCCCTTTGCTGAATCCCAATAGATTCTAGATATTATTTTGGACCTCATGTGTAGCACCTTCACAATAATCGAGGATGATTTTAAATCATAGTCAAAAGTCATTTTTGGCTTGGCTTCGAGAATGTGTGATGCTGAGTCGGGTACCGTGAACCAATTGGTTGCTCCTCTAGTTGAAGTGTCACGCCCAAAGGTAACTAACACTTTTGAAATACGCGATGCCAAGTCCAAAATCACCTAACGTAGCTAAACAAATCATAAAAATCCAAATTCGAGATTGAATACTACAAAGTCAAAACTTGGTCAAACTTTTCAAATTTAAAGCTTCAAACTGAGAATTGTTCTTCCAAATCTATTCCGATTATCCTGAAAATCAAAAATTGACGAATTACATGAGTCATAATACGTCATATGGGCTAGTGCCCGAGAACTGGCGAGCGAAGTACAAATGCTCAAAATGACCGGTCGGGTCGTTATAGTCAACTTCAGCAACAAGACTAGTGGGTGGATCGTCATCCGGTTGCGTTTCATCAAAATCTATTTCTTCCTCATCATTTTCATCAATAGTTGGATTACCATAAAGAGCATTCATATATTCATGGTTTAATTATTTACCACCTCCAACATTATGCAAATATTGACTCTCAGTAACTTATAATAAAGTATTATCACTATCAAGAATAGGAGCAGGTGGAGGACAGTTATGAGGTTGGGGAAGGGGAGCCCAGGGAATTAGAGGAGGAATAGATTGGTCACTAGATTCACCACTATTGGATTTTTCCTTATTTTTATTAAACATTTTTTTAAACAAAAAATCTATCTTAATTAATCAAACAATACAAAGTAAATAAAATAAAATAAAATTATAATATTAAAACTTAAGAGTTGGAACGAGTTTAGTGAATTGAGGAATAACTTGTTGAAAATTAATTATTCGTTGAAGACTTGAGCACTTCAATTCACCAACTTCACAATTTTTTACACAAATTGCAATAATAAATTAAGCAATTATAGAAGAAAATTAGAATGAGATTGAGAGAGATTGATGATTTTGTGAGAAATATGAAAGAATGAGTGGGTATTTATAGTTGAAAATAGAAAAAAAGTATAATTATAAAAAATTCGGAGTTAAAACAAATTTTTTTTATGGGGGGAGGGGGGTAAATGGCTATTACAAATAGTCAACGGCTATTTTGGTAGAAATAACGCCTAGATTTTAAAGCCCTAACGTGCATTTTTTTTAAAAAAAAATTGGAGCCGTTGGGCCCCTTTAGGACCGGTTGAATTGGCCTACTTCCAAGCCGGTCCCGATCTCGCGAGCTTGAAGCACAAGACCGGCCCACTTCAAAGCCCACCACCCATCGGTCACGGTCCCAAACGGCTAGGACCGTTTAGGCCCACCGCCCATTTGGGCTCGCGGTCCTAGGTCGGGCTTGGTCCTTACCGGCACACATGCCACCATTAATATAGTAGAAGGTTATGCAAAGTTATATATTAAGTAGATAGTGCGGCTATACAGAGTACCAGTATCTATTATATCTGACTGTGGGGCCCAGTTTACAACATATTTTTGGAGATCATTTCAGAGAGGTCTAGGGACTTAGGTAAATCTCAGCACAACTTTTCATCCACAGACTAATGGACAAGCCAAGCGCAAAATTCAGACGCTCGAGGATATGTTACGAGCATATGTGTTAGATTTTAAAAGAAGTTGGGATGAACATCTACCTCTTATCCAATTTTCATATAATAACAATTACCACTCCAGTATCCAGATGGCACCGTACGAGGCTTTGTATGGGCGTAAGTGCAGATCTCCTATAAGGTGGTTTGATGTTGAAGAATCTGGGTTACATAGGCCATACCTGATTCAATAGGCCGTAGAGAAAGTAAAGCTCATCCGTGAACGAATGTTGACAACTCAGAGTCATCAGAAGTCATATTTCGATTTGCGGAGACGAGACTTAGAGTTCATGATTAATGACTGGGTATTCTTAAAGGTATCTAATAATAGGTGAATTTGACTATAATCACACCTTAAATAATCACCTTCTTATGTTGTTTTGATGATAAATATGATGACAAAATGCTCTTATTAGTGTTTTTTTTATGATTTATAGGTAATAAATGGCTAAGGAAGGCTAAGGAGCAATTTTGGAGTCAATACTGGAGAAAAGAGGCCAAATATGCAAATTCTCATTGAAGTCACGTCATACCAGCCCTTAGTATTTAGAGGCACTGTTTGGCCGCAGTTCTACCGCGACCGCGGCAGAACCGCGGTGGAAGGCTGATGCAGAATCTCAGAGAATCAGAGAGGTTGATTGGCCGCGGTGCTACCGCGACCACAGCAGAACCGCGGCAGGCGACTAAACTTCAGGGGTCAAAGTGTAAAAACGGAATTTTTTAGACCTAAACCCTATTTAAAATATTAGACTTCACCCAAAGGAGGCATGTATTGAATTTGAGAGTACTTTGGAAAGGGATACTATTGTGAGAGATTTCTCCAAACATCTTTCTTCTTTTCTTTTGATTTTTATGATGAATTCTATTTTATTTTATTTACCCATAGCGATGAGTAGCTAAATTTCTTGTTTAAGGTTTTGATGGAACCTATTGGGTGATGAACTTCTTGTTTATTTGAATACAAAGTGCTAGTTTAATCTCTATTTGTTCAACTTTATATTTGTTGTAGTTAATTGACAGGATCCTCAATTAGTTGTGCCTATTTAGTGTGCATAACTTGGAAAAGAGTGCATATTTAGGTTATTGTTGAACAACACCACTCCTAGATTATTAGAGAAATCTATAATTGTGGGTTTAAAGGCGGGATTAGGGATAACGAAGCCTTGGGTGTAATCTAAAGTGAACTGTGTTAATTAAAGTAAGCTAGTGTAACTCGGGAGAGTACAATAGTAAATTACTATGATTAATTGGGAGAGATTTACGGTAAGATTAGCATTCATGATTGACAGAGAAGTATTGGTAAATCTGTATGAGCATAAACATAAGGGATTCCATCAATAGGGGAAATTATTACTTTAGCTTTTTCTCATTATTGTTTACAACACATTTAGTTTATTTTACAGTTATTTAGCTTTTTACAAAAGTAGTTATTAAGGAAACACTCAACTGAGTTTTGAATATTTGGGAAGCTGATTCTGAAGAGTTAGTGTGTCTGAAGATAGTAGTTGATAGGTTAACTCTCTGAGGATT
>MU783379.1:3020-27342 GCA_026770625.1 Nicotiana glauca
ATGTGTGTAGATCCAGGTTCTTCTCATCAGGCGGAGTGAGTCTAGTTGATTCAAAGTTCCTCCCGGGAGTATTCGAGGTAGCTGCACGGCGTTCGCAGCCGAGGATATTCCCTTCTATCTTTTCATTTATTTCCGCATCTTCAGTATTAGACAGACTTGTAGTAGGATGTCATTCTGTCATTAGAGGCTCGTGGTCGTGACACCGGGTCCTAGTTGGGTTGTTTCGGTATATTTGTCAGATTTTCCGTATTATTTCAGTACTTAAGACTTTTACTTAGATAGTTCTGTCTTTACTTATTTGGTTAATTTGGGGTAATTGTTATGAGTGGCCGGGCTTGCTAGTAGTGTGTTGGGCGCCATCACGATCGGGTTGGGGTCGGGACACGGAGTTGTCAACCGAGACTTAGAGTAAGCTCCATCGGATTTTTCAACTGAGACTTAGAGTAAGCTCCATCGGAGTTCTCAACCGAGACATAGATAAGCTCCATCAAAAACTCTATAAAATGGACATAAAACATCCCGAGGTTGGTGCACCTTGTTGAGCATGGAGATGCATTGCGAACCTAAATTTCTTTCTTATCGTGTAAAACAAAAGGAGATGAAACAATATTGATTCTCTCTACCTAAATGATTATTCTTTGGTCAAAGAATACTGAAGTAACGCCAATTATAATGCACTCATTCAAAAAGAACTATTGTGATAATAAGAAACATAATATTTTAAAGCATGCTCATCTATAATTATAAACTTTTCAATCGATTGATAGCTATAATAAAGCTTCTATACTATGAAAGATAGTACAGAGAAGAGAGGATGGAAGAACTGGGGGTAGATGGAAACAGAAACTTACCTTTTTAATAAATAGAAATGAAAAAATAAAGCATTCATATTGGTATAACAGAATTTGAAGGGATATTTTCGAAATTCAAAAAGAAATCAAAAGCAAATAAATTTACTTCAATAATTTGTTCGATCATCGTTATCTACCCCGATCTTCAACTACATTTTACACATAGCAAACCTTCTGAAACTCTATCCCTTTCTATAATAAAGATATCGGCCATGAATTCCAGATTGGAAGAAACTGAGGTAAAAATGGAGAGAAATCATACCATATTTTAGAACAACCCAAGTGAAAGGATGTAAAAAACTGAAAAAAGTATTCTTTGAAAATCTGAAAAAAATAAAGAGATCATGCAAAAGGAACATTTTAAGGATAATAGAGAGAAACAAAAGGAAGGAGATGAACGCATGAGTCATAATATAGAAGAAAAACAACCATGAATTTCAGCTATGAAGTTGAAAATTTTGAAAAGAAATGGAAGATTAAAGCAAAAATTGAGAGAAAAGCTCACCCAAAAATGAAATATTCCATTGAGATGATGATGAGAAGTGAAAGATTAATTCTTGAAAGTGTGGAGAGTATAAGATATTGAAAGCAAATGAAACAACCGAGGGATTCTTGTCTTCAAAGAAATGCTTCTAGAATTATATGATCGAAAAAGATTAAGTTTAGGGAACCAAATAAAAGATTTGCCCTTGATCAAGAAATAGAAATAGAAAATGGAAAAACAATAAAATGGCAATGTAAAAATATTACCCTTGGTTGACCAACTTCTCTTTTCTATATAATAGAAAAGTGCATGTGAGGAACATTGAAAGACGTATCATATGTAGTAATTAATTGCACTTCTCGTTTGATCCAATAAGAAAATGCGTTGACTTAATTAATTGGTTCTCTTGTACTCTTTGATATATAAATTAGTATGCTATATATGATGAACAGATTTATAGCTATAGACGGATCCAAAATTTTAACGTGAGGGGTACCACTATTTTACTCAACTAACATCCCCTAAAGGTTTTTTGGTACCAAGTTATTTATATAATTATTTTAAAGATATTTACATACATATACAAGATCTCTGCCAAAGTTTATGGGATTCGGTGACCCCGACCTCAACACTACACATAAGTCCTCAATAATTTATAGCGTGTTGCAATTTGAATATTGGACTAAAATATTTAATGAACACAATATAGTTATGTAATAAGGAAAAGAAATGTAGCATAAGATTACATAAGTAATAGTATGTCATTAATAAATATGGTAAATATATAATGAATCCTACAAATTTTTAAAATTAGCCTAACAATACTGATATTCAAATCCCTTTTTATTCATGAATTGAAAGCCAATATATATCTTTTGACTTTGTTTATTTTCTTACAAAGTACAAAGAGAAAACAAGGAACACTAGACTCACAAGAACACAAATGCATAATAGGGATTTGAAATAACGTAAATGCAATTGTACTTTTAAAATACACACGCCCTCTTCTTTCAACTCCTGAGAGATCACGATCAACATTTCTTGCAACCACAAAATGCGTCTCAGAGAACCATACCATATTAACTGAAATAATTCACCATTATAAAATTAAAATATTGAGGGTAAAACACAAAAACAGTACACATTCAAATTATCATGCATGAAAAGACAAAAACACAAAAACACTCATTCAAATTAAAATATTGATGGTAAAACACAAAAACACTCATTCAAATTATCATGCATGAAAAGACATGCATACATATGCAATATGATAGAATCATAATATCGATTTAATGTGAGATAGATACTAACTCGTAGCTGCCATGAAAAGAACAGTGAAAACAAAACCCATCTTAAGCAAAGCCATGCTAATTAGGAACAATAATTTAGGCTCTGGGAAAGTTTTGATGCAAGTTTGATCTATTGTCTTTCAAATGGTGTAATTTATAGATTTCTCATGTACTTTTTATATTAAAATAGGTATTTCTTTAGATGTAATTGCCATCTTGTAATAAATGAATATAACACCTTATGATTACTTAATCTACAACTTGGATATAAGTTTCATAGAAGTTTAATTAGAAGCAAATGTAATTTATCATAAGTTTATCATAGGGGTGTACATGAACTGGGTTAGTTCATTTTTTATCAAAATCGAACCAAACCAACTATATCGGCTTGGATTGGTTCGGTTTTGTCGGTTTTTTCAAATTTTTGGGTTTTTTTATTATATGAATATTATTTCAATCTTACTTCATTAAAGTTATAGATAAAGTTCTAATAAGTGAATATATGTTTAGTAAAAATTGAAAAAACTGACAAACATATGATCTATTAAAATATTCTTATGAGAGAATTTTTGTAGTAACACATGATAGTTATTTTCTTCATCGTCTAATAATTTTTTTTTGTTGATGTACGCTTTCAAGGTTAATAGAATTTAATAAATTAAGCATAAAATCAATATGAAACCTCATGATATGTTCTATTTAATTTTAAAATTATCGAACTACCATTTCAAATTCGAAAAAGTTATAAGATTTTAATAAATTAAGACATATGATCAATATGAAAAAGAGATTGGCGTATTTCTATAACACTTGATAACAAAGTGGTGATACAGCTCATTATTTAACGTAAAATAAAAAAGGATTCACTTTATAGTTATATTAAATATTACATCCCATGAGAGAATCCTAAATATTTCTAGATATTTTGTAAAGAAAATTCTCTCTCTCTCTCTCTCTATATATATATATATATATATATATATATATATAGTTGTTTCGGCTTATTTAAAACCAAGCTGCTTATCTTTTTCATTTCCTCTTTCCCTTTTTTCTTTAAAAACTTAATATATCATGCAACGAATAAATTAAAATTAAAGCTTAAATCTTTAGCTTTTTAACAAACAAATAGCTATGTTTTTAGAAATGCACATGATTATAACCTTGCTGACTAAGCTGAGAGCGATATCCAAAATTTGAGGAAATGACTTGATGGGAAGCAACTTAATTAATGAACTTAATTCTTAATACTTAGTTGTTTATTCTTCTAACTTGGATTTGAAGTATAAATTTTCATTATAACTGCATGTGACATGTTCACAAGAGAATGTGACAAACATTGGAAGATCTGTAGAAATTTTTTATTTCTCAATTAGGGGTGTTCATGGTTCGGTTCGGATCGATTTTTCCCTAAAAAGAGAAACCAAACCAAGTAAGTCGATTTTTCAAATATTAGAACCGAACCAAACCAAGTAAGTCGGTTTTTTCGATTCGGTTTATATCGGTTTTTTTGATTTTTTCGGTTATTTGTCGGTTTTTTCTTAAATATAAGACATACACTACCAAGCACATACTCCGGCGACCATATTTTCAATATAACACTATCAAATCAATTGCCCTTTGAGAAATCTATTATTTACTAAAATATATTGATGATAATTGAATCAAATAGTGATGAATAATTTAAGGACTCAATTAAAAATATGAATTGCAATGCGACTATACCGCCTGCTGATAAAGGGAAGACAGTATACCAAGCTTGTCCCAGCAGTCAGGTTTGGTCCTCCGGGCAGCAACCCGGCCGGTATACAACCCACAGAGGAAATTGGGCTGTGAGGTGAGTAACTATATTCAACAATCATTTGCCAACATCGTTCCTAAGCCCTACTAAGTAAAGGTTATTTTAATACGAAATTGATTCTTACACTAAACAAAAGAAAAGTACCAATCAAACTAGAATGTAAAGGTAAAGAACTATATTAAAAGTGCAAATTATTAACATTTACCATAAAAAAATTTGGAACTTTGTATAACAATATACATATATATATAGGTGTAATAGTAAATTTGAAGTAGATACTCCTATGGTCGGTTTGGATCGGGTTTTTCCTGATTAAAAACCAAAACCAAACCAAATTTGATCGATTTTTAAAATTCAAAACCAAACCAAACAAAAAAATATCGGTTTTTGGTCGAGTGTAATAGTAAATTTGAAATAGATACTCCTATGGTCGGTTTGGATCGGATTTTTCCTGATTAAAAACCAAAACCAAACCAAATTTGATCGATTTTTAAAATTCAAAACCAAACCAAACAAAAAAGTATCGGTTTTTGGTCGGTTTGGTTTGGTTTTCGGTTTGGTTCGGTTTTTTGGGTTTTTATGAACACCCCTATTCTCAGTCATTAAATTTTGACCCCCACGCGCCCTATCGACAGAATTTTAAGGTCAAAAATTAAAAGTTTTGCTCACGGACAAACAAGGTGTAATACTTGTTAAACTTAAAATTCTGCCCATGAAATAAGCGAGGACAAAAATTCAAGACCATTCACCTTAGGGTTATTTGTGTACTTCACTCCTTCTTCTCGACCTAATCTCAATCTTGTTGGGCCTATTATATGTCATAAGACGAGTGGGCCATTCAATGAGCCCATTGACTAGTGAGCTAATAACCGAGTAAGTGCACAAATAACCATTCCCAAGGACACTATTTAAATATTAGCAAGTATTTATTTTGTCCTGAAATTTTAAACTAAAAATCTCAACTTCAGGATAAAGCAAGACATTTTTATCCTGAAAAGCTAAAATTCAAGAGGCACTGACTAATTTCTAAATAACAACCCTTTTAGAGTGGTTACCCGGTGTCATTTCTACGCTAATAACATCAAACCTCTTAGGATAGCACCCCATGAACTGATGGTCTAGTCCATAGCCGGCATAGGGCAGGGGTAGAGCTAGCATTTTAAAGTAGAATTAACCCAAAATAGCCGTCCATCCAACCACTTATTTTAAAGAAAGTTGGTGGAGGTATAATATATGCATAATTTATATATTGGGATATTTATACAAATGGTCGGTCATATTCATTCTTTACTTTTTCTAGCAATATATATAAATTATACATTGATTATACACATAAAATACAAAACTTATGATTATGTTATACTTCCACCGGCTATTTTAGTTTAAGTGATTGGATGGACGGTTATTTGGACTAATTCTTCTTATATATTATATGTGTTTAATTGTATATAATATATGAATATGATTAGAAAAAGTAAACAATGAATATGATTGGCTATTTGTGTAAAGATCCCCATTTTTAACTTTAAAGGCCCTCTAATTGAAGGATTGGGCTAATAACATTTATATCTAATTGAAGGATTGGGCTAATAACATTTATAGTCCAATATGGTAAGGGTTGGTCTGGGCTAAGGCAGTCCATTTTGATATATTAAAAGGGATCTTTACACAAATAGTCGGATAATTTCACTGTTTATTTTTTTTTTAACCGGTATCATATATTATATACTGATTAAACATGGTTATACATATATTATTCATAGATTATATATATAACTTTAACTTGGCTTTGAATTTTTTTCTTAAAAACCTAAATATTGTAAATGAAAATTAATATTTACTTTGATTCTTAGATGCTTGATTACTTTTCATTGAAGGTGAAAAAAACACATTTGAAGTTGAATTAAAAGAGTATTTGGATACTGAATTTTTATTTGAATATGAATATCACATATTGGAACCAACGCTTCTACATTTCACTTAAATTTCATTATTTACAAATTATTCATAATTAAGCAAGTATTGAAATAGTATTTATGCGCAAATAGACACATAAATAGTAACTTTTGAAGGAAAAAAAAAATCCCATAAGAAAAAAAAACTTGGCTCTACCTGTTATTTTGCATCAAACCGCATGAATTTTATTACTATGTTTAAGTAATTAATTAGTGGAAAAATATATAATAATTTAATCATAATTAGGTGATAACAACGTATATAAAAAGACTTTATAAATCTCCTAGTAGGACCTGTTAAAATAAAAACGGATCCTTCAAGTCCGACCCGCATTTTGGTCCGAAAAAACGGGTCCGGATTCCGGGCTAAAGATCCAACAGTAAACACAACACGCAGCTACCTTCTTCGCCGCTCGCTTCTTTGCTTCTCTTCTTCTCCTGATGTGCGTACAGTTGCCAAAATCCAATACCCATCTCAGGTAAGTACGCCGTCAGTTTAAGGTACCACTCATTCTTTTCAATACCCAAAACTCAATGCATTTTTTTCATAATTTTTCTCTTTTACAGAATGATCCTTTATTATGTTAGAGCTTCAAAATCCAATCTTAAAGATTTCAACGTTCTCTTCTCTTCCCTCAAACGCTTAATCTTTTATTCATCTCTTCATCATTTTCAATACCCCTCTGACCTCACAATCACTAATATTGTTAGAGCTAATAATATTGATACTATTGATAATATTAAGAGGAGTTATGGTAACAATAATGGTGCTATGGCTGAAAATACCGTTAAAGATTCAGACTTTAAGGAATTTTTCTTAAAGAAAATTGAAGAAAAGAGATGGGATTTTGATGAGGAATTTTGTGTTGTTCCAGATTGTTTTAATTCTTTGGTTTATGATTCTGATTTGTTAGTGAAAACTCTTAGCTCAATTCGTTGTAGGCCGAATGTGGCTTTGAGATTATTCAAGTGGGCTGAAGGGCAAAAAGGGTTTAATTATTCAGAGTTTGTTTTTTGTACTATTCTTGATATTTTAATGCAGAATGGTTGGTTGAAATCTGCTTATTGGGTTGTTGAGAGGGTGATTAGTTGTAATGTGCATAGAGTTGTCGATGTTTTGGTTGATGGGTATTTGAATTTGCAAGTTTCGATTGAGATACTTAATCTTTTCTTGAGAGTTCATGCGCAGAACGCCAATGTGGAGCAGTGCTTGTTAGTTTTTGAAAAGATGTTGAGGAATCAGCTGTTGCCTGATGTGAAGAATTGTAATAGAATTTTAAGGAATTTAAGGGATAGGAATATGGTTGCGAAGGCGAGAGAAGTATATAGGATGATGGGCGAGGTCGGGATAAAGCCGAGTATAGTTACTTATAATACAATGCTGGATTCGTTTTGTAGAGAAGGTGAAGTGCAACAGGCTTTGGATCTTTTATCAGAAATGCAGAGGAGGGAGTGTTATCCGAATGATGTTACTTACAATATCTTGATTAATGGGTTGTCGAAGAAAGGGGAGTTTAATTTGGCTAGAGGTTTAATTGGAGAGATGTTGAATAAAGGACTAGAGGTTTCGGCTTATACGTATAACCCTTTAATTTATGGTTACTGTGAGAAGGGAATGGTTGTTGAAGCATTGGGTCTTGGAGTAGAGATGGAGATAAGAGGAGTTTCACCGACTGTGTCTACTTATAATACATTTATTTATGCTCTTTGTCAGCAGGGGCGAGCAAGTGAAGCAAGGCAGTGGTTTTCCGTCATGTTGAAGAAGAATTTGGTGCCGGACATAAGGTCATACAACACTTTGATTTATGGATATTGTCGATTGGGAAATACTAATGATGCCTTTTCATTGTTACATGATTTAAGAAGTGGTGACATTTTTCCTACGGTAGTCACCTATAATACAATTATGGATGGACTCTGTGGAAAAGGTGAGTTAGAGGATGCTATGCAGCTGAAAGACGAAATGACAAGATGCGGTATCTCTCCTGATGTGTTTACTTACACGATTCTGGTTCATGGTTCCTGCAAGGCAGGAAATTTACTTTTGGCAAAAGAACTATTTGATGAGATGCTACACAAGGGGTTGGAGCCGGACTCCGTTGCCTACACAACTCGAATAGCAGGTGAACTGCGGTTGGGCGACATATTGAAGGCGTGCAAACTACAAGAGGAAATGTCGGTGAAGGGATTCCCACCAGATATAATAATCTACAATGTATTTGTTGATGGCATCGCTAAGCTGGGTAATCTAGAAGAAGCAACTGAGTTATTACATAAGATGGTTGGCGACGGCCTTATGCCCGACCATGTAACATATACCAGTGTAATTCATGCCTACCTCGAATTTGGGAACCTAAAGAAAGCCAGAGAGTTGTTTGATGAGATGATAAGCAAAGAGATATCTCCAACAGTTGTAACTTACACAGTGCTAATTCATGCGCATGCTGGTAAGGGGAGGCTTGAGCTTGCACATATGTATTTTTCGGAGATGCAACAGAAGAGCATTCTGCCAAATGTGATTACCTACAATGCGCTGATAAATGGCCTTTGCACATATAGAAGAATAAATGAGGCATACAGTTACTTTGCTGAGATGAAAGAAAGAGGAATTGGCCCTAATAAATATACATACACCATTTTGATAAATGAGAACTGTGATTTGGGTAATTGGCAAGAGGTTTCGAGACTGTTCAAAGAGATGTTGGATAAAAGGATCCAACCTGATTCTTTAACTTACAGTGCGATGTTGAAAAATCTCGGCAAAGATTGTAAATCACATTCCTTAGAATACCTTGACTTCATAATTTTAGGTGATGAAGGTGATGAAGGCACTGCTGAAGCAAAGAGTTGAGCAATCCGTGAACAACCACTGGAATTCTTGAATGACTACCTTCAGTTGTTGAACTTTGATCCGAAGGTATAACACCGTGAGCTTCGTGCAGACACCTCTGTAATAGCTGCTGGTACGCGTCTGGTATATGTGATTCCGACCTCTAATAATTTTTTTCATTGTTCTCCACCATGCATTTACTACTTTTATATCCTTTTATTAGGTGAAGCAGATAGAACCTGTCATGGTTCATTCTGGATTTGGGCCTACTTCATATTTGGTGTAAGATTGGTGAACCTACTTTGCCTTTCTCTTCAAATTAATGCTTGGATCTTTGAATAAAATTTTCATTCATATCTCTCTCTCTCTCATCTAATAACTGGCTCTTAATTTGCCCTTTCCTCGTTTTTGTTCCCTCTGTTTCCTTTGTAAAAGTTTTGTCGCCATTTCACTTGCATACAAGCCTAATAAGTAATAATCTGCTCCAACATCATGGCTGAGTATCTGCTCTAAACCTTCTTCTTTCAAAGCAAATTAAACATGATGCTAGATATTGGAGGCAAAAAATTTCAGTTTTTCTTGTTGAATGTCACCTCCTATTTTTTTTTCTTTGCAGGGTAAACACAAAAGTCTATGCGCATTTCCAGATAACACAAAACTGTATTGCAGGTTAGTGTTATTTAGTTTCAGTTGAGGGTCTCAAATGTTATCAATATCCATTTTCTTGGGCGTCCTTGCATTTGTGTTCAGTTATTGGTCTGTCTTCCTGTTTAACGGGTAAGGTCTGATTACACATTACCCTCCCCAGACCCCACTATGTGGGATTATACTGGGTAGATGTTGTTGTTGTTGTTGTTGTTGTTGTTTATTGGTCTGTCTTCCTGTTTAACACTTCTAATTTTTGGAAACGCTAAAGATATCTGGTAGGACTTGCAAAAGTACTTCAGTCTGCTGAGATAGCATCTATCCGTCTTCTGCTTACCACTGTCTTGTTAAATTGGACAAGAACGGGCTACGTTCTTGCTGTCTGTACAGTGCAGAAAGGCGGGATTGACATGTAAGATCTTGGTGCAGTTGAGAAACTTATAATTTTTCAGTGAAATGCAAAACTTATAATTTTCTATAATCTGTACTCATAGGGGCTTTTTATGCCTATTTCCAATATAAGCTGGTGGCTTGTATATGTGCTCCAAAAAGCTACCGTAAGGAATGGAATGTGTTTTCTTTGTTACAGAAGATAGTAGTCCAATAAGAGGCTGTGATATTCAGAGGGTTGTGGAACTTCAGCTTTGAATCTGAACGAAAATATGTCAGCTAGCCCTTTTACCTTTTCGGTCTGACCTTAAAGATCCTCTGGCTAGGAAAAACAATCCAATGGATATAAATATAACTAATTTGCAACTATATAATGATCTAATGAATTGTTTTGATTGGCCTTGCCTTTTAAAATGAATAAAACTCTGGTTAGTCTTACCCTCTACCAAAATGGTTGTGGACTTTATGACTTTATTAACCCAGTTTTCATCTTGGCAGTCTGTTTAAGCATGTGCTTGTATTGTTCCTTTCACAAACATGTACTTTACCTTTGTTCGTTCTTTTTGATGGTTGGATATTGGGTTAAAGCATTAAGTATCATGTTTGAAGCGAGACTTACAAGTACTTTTTCCTGCATTTCTCTCTTGGTTTAAGGGCTTTCTTCCTTCCAACTGCCCTTGTCCCGTCCCAACCAACATGGACTCTCTGTCTTTGGAACATACATATGTACAAAAAACAAAAGTATACGATTAAGTAGAAATCATACCATTTTATATTAGTCGATGCAGAAATATTGAACAAATGTCACATAGTTTAGGTAATTAGGATATAGATTGGATGTGAACTATATATCCAATCAAAGTAGATCATTGTTCTATATCTAGAGATGAGAAGTGTCTCTTTTGATGTCTATCACACTGCTTCTAATCCTGTATTTGCTGCTGTATGTAAACCTAGCTATCTTATTTGATATGATCTGTTTGATCATTGTTTTTCCTTACAGTAAGCATGGTTTTATCTGAGCTGTTTAGAGGTATCAGGGAGTGATTTATGCCTTCTTCTGTGTCCTCTGAACCTGTGGCATGCAGATTCTTGAAAAATTTGCGCTGGTACTTATATAATTTTTTTTCTTCTTTTAATGAAATCTGAGAAACTTATCCTGTATGCTTCTGTATTTAAGTTTATATACCTGCTTAGTTCCACTACTAGGATATACATATTTGTGGCCTATCTGACCAGATATCAAATAATTGTCAGGTCAGTGGCACGTGTTGCTCCGATCCCTGAATATTTCTACCCAAACGTCAAAGCAGTAAAGCAAATAATGCAACATACTCTGGAAGTCGTGAGCGGTGGATAAATGATCGTTGAGGATGGTGCTATATCAAATTCAATCATTTAAAGCGTGGTAATAGTTACTTACCTGAGGCCTTTTAAAGTCTAAGTTCTGTCATAAAGTTTCACCCTTTTCATGCGGCAGGTTTGTTGGTTTACATGCTTCCCACTGGTTGGTGCTATGCCTGTTTTTATTTTATTCTTCTATTTTCCAAATGTTTCCTGTTGGCCAAACTAAACATATGTGTCCACACAAGCATTTATTGAGTTGAATATTCCTGATTATTTAATCCGAATTTAGCATTTAGTTTCAAAGGTGCACCGATCTATTATCGCATTAAACTTATGAGTCATCCGATGGAACTCTCGGAAATAATGATAGAGTGTAGATTTAGGGACGCTACAAGTGCAACAGAGAACTAGTTTGCATCTCTATGCATAGTAGATCTACAATGGAAGCTATATTCTCGTGAAGAATATTCATGAAAATTTATCACAAGAGGAAAGATTTATACATGTTCATTTACCTAGAGAAATAATATGATAAAGCACCAAAGGGAACCTCTTTTGGTGGTTGCGGAGGACGAAAGAAATTTATATTGGATATATAAATGTCATAAAGGATATGTATGAAGGAGCAGTCACTAGTGTGAGAACAATAGTAGGAAATGCAAAGGAGTACCCGTAACAATGGGTTTACAATAGGTCTAAGTATTGAACTTTTACTTGTTACTCTAGTTGTGGATGGACTAGCTCGATGTTCTAGGAGAACCATATGAAAGATGAATGGTATGAAAGTTGGAAATGTTACACACTGAAATTAAATAAGGTTGTTGAAATATATAAGTGCTACCAGAGTGTTATGTGATAGAATGATACCTATAAAAGTGAGTCAAGTTCTATAAAAGTGAGTCAAGTCCTTCAGGTCGCCAGTTCGAGTCCCACCAGGGTCACTGGGGGCATTACAAACCGGCCGCGTCTCCAGGGCCCCGTGGAACTAACCGTGCACCCGCATTGAAACAGCGGGCTCCGGTGGGTACAGCTAGTCGGGTTCGCAAAGCGAGTCCCGGAAACCACGGTTAAAAAAAAAAAAAAAAGTTCTATGTAACCGTTATAACACCAGAAATGTTATATCGGAGTGACTGTTGGGTTCTAAAGTCCATATCCACAAGGTGAGTGTCGTAAATATGCTAATACTAAGATGGATATGAAGTTATACAAGATTATACAAGATTAAAAATGACCGCATTATGTAGAAAGAAAACATCTATATATAGGCAATAACGATTAGGTGAAATTGTAGTTGCATTTCTTCATCTATCTAAGGTGAGTGCTCTCTCTCTAGTGATTGATATAGGTGATTCCTGGAAATGGCCACCCAACATAGAGAGCCTTCAACCTTACCTAGGAGGGGAAGAACAGATACGTCATCATAAATGAATGCATAAATCATTAAACGAGTGTTGACCTCATGTGTATGTATAATCTATAGTGAACTGGTATTTCAGTGGTTTATTTAATTGGCAAGTTGAGCACTTTGTGCATTGTGGATGTTCTGTACCTTTCCTGCATTCTCACAACGCCCCGCGCTCTAGAAGTATTAATGTGCTTGTTGAGAACAGAGGCCCTGACATCCACATTGTTTTTGGGTAACAGATATCAGGTCGCTTATTATCCATGTGCGCTGCCTGAAACGCAGCGGTAAATGGTCAAATGCAAGTTTTGAGATTGAGCATCCCATTTTCCTAAGCCTTGGTGGAAGAGTAATCCAATATGTGCTGCTGTGGGAGATAGCAGGGACAGAGTAAAATAGACGAGGTGAGCGCAAGTTGACCCGGATACTATTGTTATTCAAGAAGAACGGGAAAAAAAGAAATAAAGAACTCGCCAAGAGCAATATATTTGAGAGTTGAGACTGTGATAAGGGTATACATGTGGGGGATTCACTACAAGAATGTGTACAAAATCTTGAATGGTGCAGGTTGATAAGTTCATTCTTCTACTCAAACCTGCATCACCATTTGATCTGTTATTCACTTAAAGGTACAGCCTTATCACCATTTGCAGACATTGATATATTGCAAAGCAAATTTTGAATCTCAACATAATTCTGGACATTTGCAGCTTTGGCAATTTGGTTGGAGAAAGGCTGCAGGTGTTCCAATGAGAAAGGATGCTTATTTTTGAAGTTCTTCAAAGTAGAACGTTCTTGTACCCCATGGAATTAGTCGAGGTGCGCGCAAGTTGGTCCAGGTAGGGGTAAGGTTTGTGTACACACTAATCTCCCCAGACCCCACTTGTGGGATTACACTGAGTTTGTTGTTGTTGCGCGCAAGCTGGTCGAGACACTACCATTATCCAAAAACAGAAAGTAGAACTTTCTTGTTATGTGTTTGTTAACTTCTTGTAATTGCATTTGTTAATACAGTATTACTTACTCAAAAGAGCTGAAGCTGCTTTTCACCCCTTCCCTAAACCTCAAAGAAAAAGTAGTTATTCTTCCATGTTGTCTATATATATATTGCTCGGAGGGGAGCCTTGGCGTAACTGATAAAGTTGTCATGTGACCAGGAGGTCACGGGTTCAAGCCGTAGAAACAACCTCTTGCAGAAATGCAGGGTAAGGCAAGTACATAGACCTTTGTGGTTCGGCCCTTCCTCAGACCCCGCACATAGTGGGAGCTCAGTGCATCGGGCTGTCCTTTTGTTGTCTATATTGCTCATCGAAAGAAGATGCACATTCTTTTAGTTGATTCAGTGTCAATGAAACTTGTAAATATTTCCCATTATTGAGCAACTAAACAATCGACAAAGTAAAATGTATTGTTTTTAATTACATGAATTATCTTTAATTTATAACTGCAAAATGTTCTCAAAGGCAATAAGTTTAAATAGAGGAGTTAACAAGGTAAATATTAATATTTAACTATGTCCCAAGTCATGCCAAATACACCAATTTAGTTTTACTGAATCTTAAGGTCATAACTTGTGAAATACACTTGACAAGGATGCAATATATTCATTATGGGGATCTTTACAAAAATAGCCAGCCGGTCGAATTTATTGTTAACTTTTTTTAGCTAATATACATAAATTATAAATCTACTGATTATTTTTTTGTTTTTTTTTGAGTAAGCGGTTATTTAGATTAATTCTTCAATCTCTTCTCTCTTATGGCCAAAGCTTGGCATCCAAATAAATGGCTACTCTTTTCTTGTTTTGTGTGAACTACATTGTTCAAATTCTAAGTTAAAGTTAACAAATGGAAGAATATTTTGGAGCAAAGACAGAATTATTTAACTAGGGAAATCAGACCATTTAGGATTAAAATACAGAATGAATATTATAAAACTAAACAATATATTCCACTGGTTATTTCAGTTATATTAACGATAATCACATAAAAATGTACGTCAAGTCAGCGACTAACCGTCAAATACTGCGCAGCCTTTTATATAAATTTAATGTGATGTTTTCTTATTGCTTATAAATTTTCTTTTATTACATGATATATAAATTTATTACATGTCAAAAAAGCAAGAAAAATTTAAAAGGTTGAATTGAATAATAATTAAAGAAAGACACGTATACTCTTTTCCATATTTTGAGACTTTGAGCAGCTGCTGCTGCTGCTTCTTTTTTTTAAAAAAAAAAAAAAAAAAAAAAAACCATTTGATATCCAAAATTCCGTGACTCGTCTAATTTGGATTTGCCTTGGGTAGGCTCATAAAGGGATGAAGCGCTCCCTATCAACAAATTCTTTATTCTCAAGGCGCGAAACCAGGAGTTCTAGTTAAAGGTGGATGAATCAAACATTTACACACACCTTGGTGGTCCAAATTTGAGTTTTGAGATATTAAAAAAAGGACAGTCTGGTGCACGCAGCATTCCCCGTTCACGCAAGGTTTGAAGAAGAACCGCACCCCAAGAGGTGTGATGTAAGCAGCCTACACTGATGCAAGCATCAGTAGCATTCCACGCCCTTTGGTGGTCCAAAATTTGAGTTATGAGACACCAAAATTTGTCGATTATAGCTAAAAAAATACTAATTAAAACTAAATAACATCAGCAAGATAGCAACAACTTAGAATCACTTAGAGATTCTCAAACTATACAACAAAGCTCCAATTTTCTTGCTAATGCTGATGATCATTTTCATTTGTCAACTCTTCTTGAAATTGCCTTATAAAATCTATGTCCAACCCCTCAATTTGGTTCTTCAAACCAAAGGGAATAACCCCACAAAATAATAAAAGTCAAGATAAAAATGTGGTATTCCCTTTTTTCTGCTTCTACATCCCATTTTACGTCCCGTTGGGGTGCAGCCCTTCCCCAGACCTATTTTATGACCCCTCGAGGTGCGGCCTTTCCTCGGACCCTGTATAAACGGGGGATGCTTCGTCGACCGAATTGCCTTTCTTTTACCTCCCACCTTACCATAATTAGATGTTCAATCCCAAGTGAGAATCAAGAATCCAACTATCCTATGAATGTTAACGCTGTGAAATTGGACATGTTAAAATCCAAGAATGGGCATGTGACAAAAACTTGTGATGAAACTTTGTACATACCAATGTCACAAGTTAGGCAAAATATACCTTCAAAAAAGCAACTTGTGGATACATATAGACAAGGATTAATTGTTGAAGGAGCATATAGACAGACAGTTGTTATAAGGTCTTATGAAGTTGGTCCAGATAAAACTGCTACCATTGAAAGCATCCTTAACTTACTTCAGGTGATAATCAATTTTTTTTTAATTTCATTAATTTTAATGTTGTTAACGGTTAAACTCGAACCACGAGGATAAATAGAGCGAAATGGATAGATAGATTCATATAGCTAATCCCAAACTTGCTTGAGAATTCAGAGGCGGACCTAGCTAGAGGGGTCACCGGCACCCGTAAAGCTCGGCAAAAATTTCATGTGTATATGTATATGTCTTTAGAATATGATATATTAAGAGTGGGCATTCTATATGCAAAGCAGATTTTGGTTGAATCAAAAAGTGCACATGCGACCTCTCAAATTCTGGCTCCGCCTCTGCTTGGGATTGAGACATAGAAGTGTTGTAGTAGTACTTTTGTTTAACTATCCGGTGTCCAGAACCTACTGGCCCGACTAATCCAAATTCGTGCCGTCATTTTGCAGGAAACAGCATTGAACCATGTGTGGATGTCAGGACTACTTAGTGATGGATTTGGTGCTACACATGGAATGATGAAACACAACCTCATATGGGTAGTTTCAAGAATGCAAGTTCAAGTAGACCATTATCCAATATGGTAACAATGAATTCTCTTATCAAACATTTTAACCTAGCTGAGATTATGTCTTAGTCATATTACTATATTTACTTTAGGTCCAATGTTTTCGAGGAGTCTTTTAATCGTCTTGACGGAGAATTATGCCAGTAGAAAATATTTAGAGCGTCTAGTGCTTTTAATTTTAATTTTCTGTATTATAAACAATGCTATGGTTTTCTTGAGCTGAGGGTCTAGCGGAAACAACATCTCTACCTGTACAAGATAGGGGTAAGATCTGCTTACACACTAACCTCCCTAGACCCCACTTATGGGATTACACTGCGTTGTTGTTGTTGTATTTTCTATAATATCAAATCAGATGAGGTTAAATGGAGCAATACGGACAGTAACAATTCATATAGTCGATCCTGACTTACTAGAGATTGAGGCATAGTTGTTGTTGCAGTAAAGCTGAAGATTACTCGTGCCATGAATTCTTGATTTTTAACTAGGAACTTTTCGAGTTTCTTGTAGCACGGATCCATTTATTCAAACAGCTGTGCTAGGAATCTTGATTTTTATAGAAGTAAAGAAGATGGTATTAGACCTAATAAAAAAATTGAAACACTTGATCACAGGGGTGAAGTAATAGAAATAGACACATGGGTTGGAGCATCAGGCAAAAATGGAATGAGAAGAGATTGGCAAATTAGAAGTCAAGCCACAGGCCTTGTATTTGCCAGGGCAACCAGGTTTAGCTTCCAATTTAATCTTTCAACAATTTTTTTTTTTAAAGTAACGGGCAATCTGGTGCACTAAGCTTCCGCTATGTGCTGGGTTCAGGGAAGGGCCAGACCATAAGGGTCTATTGTACGCAGCCTTACCCTATATTTCTGCAAAAGGCTGTTTCCACGGCTCAAACTTGTGACCTCCTGGTCGCATGGCAGCAACTTTACCAGTTACGCCAAGGCTCGCCTTCCTCTTTTTTCGAAGTAATACCAACATAATGTTATAACTTAGTTCTTGTGTGAAACACAGTACATGGGTGATGATGAACCAGCAAACAAGGCGCCTTTCAAAAATGCCAGAAGAAGTGAGGGCTGAGATCTCACCTTGGTTCATCAATAAACTAGCAATCAAAGAAGAAATTCCTATTAAGATAGAGAAGTTGGATAATACTGCTAAATATGTCCTTTCCAATTTGAAGGTGATCATGCATTTTTTAACAAGATTTCAGCATCTCGTCGATATGCCAAAGACTAAAAAGAGCAGCCCGATGCACTAAGTTCCTGCTATGTGTGAGGTCTGGGGAAGGGCCGGACCACAATGGTCTATTATATGCAGCTTACCCTGCATTTCTACAAGAGGCTATTTCCACGGCTTGAACCCGTGTGCTCCTAGTCACATGACAGCATCCCTTCTCATGTGCCAAAGACTCATAGTTACTCATCATTTGATCTTTCTCCAACTTTTTTGCAGCCAAAGAGAAGTGATTTGGACATGAATCACCATGTAAATAATGTAAAATACGTTCGTTGGATGCTAGAGGTGAAATAAACATCTAACAACATGATTCTTGACGACAAAAAACACATACTACAATAATTTTTGGTTATGTTTTATGTGTTTTTGCAGGCTATTCCTGACCATTTTTTGGAGAGTCATCAGTTGTCTAGTATCATACTAGAATATAGGAGAGAATGTGGAAGCGCGGACATTGTTCAATCCCTTTGTGAACCAAATGAAGAGGGATTTTTCGACGATAGAGTTGATGAATATATACATAAAAGAAGAATTAGTGTACTACATGGATTTTCATTTGGATCAGGTATTCTTGAGGCAAATGGATTGCTTGAGTCATTTAATCAAAGGCCATTTAGCTATACACATTTGCTTCAGATTAAAGAACAGATCAAGAATGAAGAAATTGTTAGAGGAAAGACTAGTTGGAAGAGAAAGATACCATCTATGCCATTTCCTGCATAATTTACAAGTATTATTAAAAGGGAAATTTGTTCTTTAGCTGAGGATCTATCGGAAACAGCCTCTCTACCCGTCCAGGGTAGGGGTAAGGTTGCGTACATCTCATCCTCACAAGACCCCACTTGTGGGAATATACTGGGTCGTCGTCGTTGTTGTTGTTTTTAAAAGGGACGTTTGAGTGAAGATACAAATAAATATGGTAATTCTGAAGTAAAATTCATAGGGGAGAATTGCAGCATAGTCTGAAGATTCAAAGATCATGGATTTGCAAAAGCAGCATTTTTTAGGAAATAAGGATATATTTAGATCAAAGGAAAGAAGAAAAAGTAAACTTGTGTTTAGTGTATAGGTCATAGAAAAGAATTGATACAAAACAAGTTATTGTTGAGTGAAAAAGTGTGTATTCATCTATATGATTATAGAAAAATGATTCTCAAATATGAGTTGGTTTGAAGAATATACCCCCCCACCCACCACCACCACCACAATCTCTCCCAAAAAAGCTCACCAAAATTGTCATACATTTACTAGTCTCATCTTTTACGAAATTGATCTTCTTTGACTGTAAATGAATATTTGGAGCTCAGCATGCCTGATCTCATTTTTTACGGAATTGATCTTCTTTGATCGTAAAAGAATATTTGGAGCTCAGCATGTCTACAAGAACAGGAGAATGTTAGTTGGTTTTCCGATATATATTATTACAGTTATTCATATGGATCATTTGAAGGGGAGCTTAGCGTAAGTGGTAAAGTTACTGCCATGCGATCAAGAGATCAGGGGTTCGAGTCGTGGAAACAGTCTCTCTAAAGGTAAGGCCGCGTACAATAGACCCTTGTGATTCGGCTCTTCCCCGGACCTCGTGCATAGCGAGAACTTAGTGTACCGTTTTATTCATATGGATCATCCATAGTATTACTATACGTTTCCTATTCGTTGCTTATTTGTCAGCCCTTGTTTAGCTTACGATGTGGTTGAAACTCTTGGCTAAATGAGTAATTTACATTTAGCCAACAAGAAATTTCATCAATAGACCATTTTGATCCTTCATCCCCAAGAAACATACATAGTTAAAACGGGAGAATCTTGTTTCTTCTTTTACAATAACAAGGAGTATAGCATCAAATGTAGATAATTAGTTGATAGAACTACGAAAAGAACAGCTAAAAGACAAGTTAAATACATAGAATCCTTTCACTCAGACACAAGCCACCAGTAAGAATAACCTGTCACCTTCTGTATTTTAGACTAAGAATATTTATATTTTATATTCACAAGTCAACAAGAAGAAAAGTGGTTGCATGTACTTGTCACAATTTGTACCAGTAAAGTGTTATATATGGGCGAAGTGCACTAGTAGCCACTTTTAACAAACATGCGGTTTAAAATATATTCACAATTTATAGTGTATTTAAAGATTAACCAATTCGCCCAAACTTCGGGACCAAGTATCATGAAATTCAATGTGAATTAGATTGGATTATACCTAATAAGACTAAGGGATCGTTTGGTAGGATGTATAAGAATAATGCGAAATAAGGTGTATTAGTAATGCAAGCATTAGTTAAGCAAATATTATTTCTTATCTATTGTCTGGTGTGGTGTATTAAAATTATAATGCATTGCATAATTTTTAAAAAAAATAATTGCTTACAAAAATGCCCTCCATATTCTCTAGCTTTAAGGGACTTTAAGGATAATTTTGTCTTTAACCATGCTAATGCATGCATTAAAGCCTTGGTATTACTAATGCCATAATTTTCTATGCATTACTTATGCATAGGATAATGCCAAGTATGGTGTATAACTAATACAAGTAATAGTTATACACAAGTTGAAAAAAGGTACCAAACAGTGTATTAGTAATACATTGAACTAATGTTTACATTATTTTTTCTAATACCTCCTATCAAACGACCCCTATGATACACACAGAGAGAGATGAATAGGGAGTCAAACTGATAATACTTCAACACCCTGTATAAAGGAGAAAATTTGCCTGCAAAATCGAGGCAGAAATAATGCAACTCAATAAACAAGACATCCACTGACCTTTAGCCTATTGAAAAGAATTGAGATTCATTAAATGTTTAAACTGTAACATCTAACCTAAAAAAAACCAAGCATATACAGTTACAAGGTAATGGGTATTTACAACATGGTTGATTCTACCCAAAAGAACGCAAAGAATGATGAACTGCAGAGGTAAACTTAGTTGCGCTTTCTCCTCATTGTTCTATGTAAATGGCACGACCACGCGGCAAGAGATATCACAAAGCCAGTACCAATACATGACCAGCAAATTACCACCCATTTGGGCATTGGGTTGGGAAATAATCCTGAAAGAAGACGCCCAAAACAAAAAAGATTAAGTCAAAAAAATATGAACTAATGAACCCCCTGGGACTCTGGTCTTACCAACGCATGATTTGTGCGTGAGACGCATGTCCTAGCACGGACTAGAGCCTACTATTTAAGCCGAGGAGCGTAAAGGGACAGTCTGTTATCTGTCGATTTTCGAACAACACTAGCTGGTCCTCAGGGATTTCTCGGCTAAAAAAAAAACTACTGATATACTCCCAAAATAAGAATTCAAGATGTAATGCTCACCATGTCCAAACTTGATGCAGATTAGGAGCTCAACAATGCAGATCGCCAGTGAAAGCCAGCAAAATGCTCCCACCTTTTTCACCGGTTTTCTGAATATGATAGTAGTAAATGGAAAAGTGAGAAATAAGGAAAAAAGGAAAGAGAGCTTATTCATAATGTTATTGGTAGGACATACCTGTCCTGTAGGTAAGAATTATATTCGCGGATTGTCGGTAATGCAATTAACCACCAGAAAACCAACCTATACACTATCAGAGGATTTCTCGGAGGAATCCAAAGACAGAACTTCAAGAAGAATGTGTTTAATTCTACGGTCAAGAATATAACACAGAGAGTAAGGACTTGAATAAATCGCCATGGACCTAAAAGGGGATGCCATTCATCTTTATCCCAGTGTGCTGGAGTAAATTGGCCAAGTGTTCGCTTGACCTACAAAACAAAAAACAGAAATTATGTTTGTTCAACACCAAAACCATAGTGCTTCCAATATCAACTGTACCGAACATGTATAATGCAATGTCGCATATCTTTTGCTCCTCAAAACCCAAAACCAAGTATACAACCAACATAGCACTTAACCAGACATACCTTGCCCATGATATTTGGCTGTCGGCTTATACCAACCCACTCATATGTTCTTCCATCAAAATACCGAACAGTACGCATTCCAGCCCATATGCCTACATATGAAATCAAAAAGGTAATTTTAGTGCACAAAAATCCAGGAGAATGGAACACAATTGTAGGACCATAATCAAACTTAAACCACAGATTAGTAATTATGCAGAATGTTTTTATTGTCGTTATTCCAGCCCATGGGATTTAATGTTTATATTATCGAGACTATTCCTTGTAATAAAATATAACAATCATATTGATGCATGTCAAGCCTCAAAAACATCAGGCTTGAAGAGCTATTATCTCAACTAATCTCTGTAAACTGGCAAAATTCCTTACCATTTGCTGTTGGTGAAATAAGACGCAAATTCAGGTCATTATCGTAATTTTTTCCCGAAGATCCACGGAACAGGGGATTCTCCAACACAAACAAAAGGCATAAGTTAAAATTTTCATCCTTCTCATGATTAATTCTTCTTCTAGCAGTGGTCTATATTTACTGTGCCTCAGCATATAGTAATTCATATCAGACCAAATTAAAAGAAGCAAATTTAACAACACGTGATAAACTTCATCAATCTGGGAATGCTTTCAGAAATCAAATGAACAAGCACACTTAACAAGCAAAAGATTGCACATTTACCCCTTTGATTGACTACAAATGACCAGAAATTGAGAGACCAGCACATGCAAACATCAGTGTACTAACCATAGTATCCATAATCACATGTTGGGGAAACCAAACACTCGTGGAATAAACAGTTGATAATATGACATTAACACAGACGGAGCCAGGATTTGAAGATTACGGATTCGGGATTCTAGTACATTCAAGCTATTGAGTTCTAAATTAACAATTTGTACAAATTCAATGGATGTCTTAAAGACAAGTACAGGGTTTGGATCAAAGCTACTGGATTCGGCCGAATCCAGTAAAGCTCCGGCCCTGGACCTCAGTTTACCTAAGCATGTCAAGAATGTAAAGTTTACAAAAGCCCAAGACAAATGGCTCCATGATTCTCACCGAACCAGTTGCAGATCAATATGTCAAGAATTATGCTGTCCCACCAGCATTCATTGAAGTTTGGTAACATGTGGCGGAAGGTAAGCTGAAAACATAAATACTAATGAGGATGGAAAATATTGAACTGCTTCCCTTTTGTTATTGGAAAACGAAAAGCTGGAAACCATTCAAGAGGATCTGAGAGAGGTTCTGACCTCCATCAACTCGAATCCAATGGATAGGACCCACAAAAGAGGTTGATTACGAATCATGATGGCCTTTCCCCACCACCCTATGATATGAGCCAAAACAAACTCATCAAACAGTGTGTCCTACAGAGCAAATGTGCCAATCAGAGAAGCTGCAAATACAAGGTTTTGAAAAAAGCAAATTGAAAAAAAAGGTAAAAGGATTGTGAAAGAAGATATCATACATAAAGATTCTTAAACCTGTTTGTGGGATTTTCAGGTACATATATTCTGCAATCAGCACCGTAAGATCTTTCAGGAAGCTCTGCACAGTAAGTTAAAAAATGTAGAAGCTGTAAGTTTACATAGCAAACGAGATAAACAGTACGGATTTTATTATGAACTGATTCAGTCAAAAATACTATGACGAACAAGCAAAATTCTTACCAATACCCAGATCAGGATGCAGATATCTCATAAATTGCCGAGCATCATTCCGCTTCTAAGGAAAAGACAACAAAGTATTCATATCTCACAGCAACAATTGGATGGCTGGATTAATATCAGAAAGGAAACTGAAAGCTAAAAAACAAAAACTGTTGTGTTATCTCATTCCTTCATACAATTAGGAATACTATTTTCTGCTAACCAACTCACCTGAAAAAGCAAAAATGTCAAAGCAACAAGGTAAATGACAGCCATTCCGTGAACCAGGCGCCAAATGGCAGGATGTGGCCTAATGAGCACCCTGTAAAGAAAGAACATCAAATATAACTATGGTAAAAGACTATAGCTCATAAATTTCACTTAATTGATTAACAATACAACTTAACTGATAAACCAAAGAGGAGTTAAAAGAAACTCCAACTTCTAGCACTTCCACGAGACCACAACCAAAAATAGAACACCATAAGATACCTTCTTTTTATTCAAGAAGTGGTAAAGTAGAAGTGGAGAGAACACTCAATAAATAAGATATACAAAGAATAAATGCAGGCATGCAGTCATGTCTTAGTATTTCTTTTAGGTGAATCATTTTCACCAATCACAATTTAACAACTGCTACTCCAAAAAACAAAGAGAGAGAGAGGGGGG
>MU783379.1:36004-47614 GCA_026770625.1 Nicotiana glauca
TAGGGAAGGGGTTAGAAATGAGGACAAAATAACAAATATTTAATATTTTCCAAAATTATTTTTTTTTTTTTAAAGGAAAGGTCATAGGGAACAGTACCCATATGGTGGAATGGTTTTCAATACTTGATGAAATGGGGAAACAGAATAAATTATAAGTTTATAACGACAAAATTTAATTGAATTTGACCAAAATTTTCATGGTTGACCATATAATTGTTTTGGAGGGGTTGTTAAATGGATCTTAGTGATTTTAAGCTCAAGAGGTGAATTTGGTGCATCACAACATTTGCAGGACTTAGTAAAAAGGAGTTCGGTGAACAAAGTATCCCGCATTCGCACATGATCCAGAGAAGAGTCGTACCTTAAGGGATATGATGTAGATAATCTACGATAATGCAAGCATCAGTGGCTGTTTTCACGGCTGAAATCCGTGACCTATAGATTACATGGATACAAGAATGTGTTATAGCTAGTCTGTCCTAATGCAAGCATTAGTAACTGCTATCACGACTCGAATCCGTGACTTATAAGTCATATGGAGATAACTTTACTTACTTTAGCATTTAGTGGCAACACCATATTGCTATAGTTATTTAGCTATATTTTATAGGATAGTTTTAAAAGCTGATTTTTTTTTTACCTTTCTCTCTTCATTTTCTTCTACAAAATTGTTTACTTTTAAGAATATCCACAAAACATTTTACAAAGAAAAAATGGAACAAATTAAAGTGGGGAAATGAAAATAAATAATTTAAAGGGAGCCAATTCTTAATTTTCTTTAATATTATAACTCCATTACGCATAAAAGCATAAAGAAAAGGCATCTAGTTCAATTTGAGCTGAATATTCTTTACTCGTTCCTTTTTCTACTTCTTCAACTCATTTTGGTTATTTTTGAAAAGAAAGCAATAAAGATACAAAGAAAAAGGAAAAACGATAGGAATTATTGACTAAGACAATAATTGCTGGATTTTGACCAAATATCAAAAGTTGTTAGCTTTAATAACCATAATTGAGGCTTTTTCTTGAACTACTGATCACAAATGATTGGCCAAAAGAAACAGGTTGTCAATAATAACCCTTTTTTAGTCTTCAATCCATTTGTTGGATCTTACAAATTAATAATTAATTTTTTATTTTTATACTGACAACCCTCCATCACTACAATATGTTGTTGAGATTTGACCAAAATATTTTGTCCACTTATTTTAAAAATAATTCACAAAGAGAATCTCAAATTTGAGATCCAAATCAAATATGGATCAGATTTACAACGTAGAAAAGATTGAATCGCCCATCCCCCCAAAATTATTAATTACAGTAAGATTTTTGTTTGGTGTACATGGAAAAACAAAATAGTGAAAATAAAGAATTTGTTATATTTACATAATTCTTTTTTACATTTTTCATATTCAATCGACAACATACAACAACAACAACAACAACAACAACAATAACTCAATAAAATTTCACGAGTGGGATCTGGGAAAGATAGTGTGTACATAGACCTTACCCCTACCCGAAGAGGTAGAAAAGCTGTTTCCGAAAGACCAAAATGTGCACCTCAATTGATGCAAAAGGGAAGCAACTTCAATTAGTCATTATCTTAATTTCAACCAAGAAATAAATGGCGTCACTAAGGGGTCGTTTGGTAGGATTTCTTGTTTGGTAGTATTTTTTAACATATGTATAACTAATACAACATATTTATTACTATTCTTATACATAGCATATCATGGCATTAGGAATACCATAATTTTTTATACATGGATACGTGTGTATAAAGACGAACTGCCATTTCAAAATCTTTAATACGTCAAACCAAATAGTCGATAAAAAATAAACCAAGCATAACTCCCCAACATAACTAATACCTGGATTACTATACCAAATATTTTTAATACACCATATTCAGTACTATTATTATACATCCTACCAAACGACTCCAAAAGGTAATGATGGGATGAATAGAATCTCTCTAATCCTTAACAAAATTCTCAAGCTCAAAACTTAGGTGTGAAAAGAATCTTAACATAAGGCGCTCTTGAATTAGTCGCAACTCCAATATGAATACTGGATAATGAGTGAAAAATCGAGGGTCTATCGGAAATAATCTCCTTATTTCTCGGGGTAGGGGTGAGGTCTGCGTACACCCCCTCCCCCCCCCCCCCCCCAAAAGACTCCACTTATAGGATTTCATGGGATTGTTATCAGAGGCGGAGCTAGGATTTGAACCTTATAGGTTCGAGATTATTATCCATTTAAGTTACTGGATTCTAAATTAATAATTTGTACATATTCATTAAATTTCTTAATACAAATACATAATTTGAATAAAAGCTACTGGCCTAGCCGAACCTATTGTCAATATTGTGGCTCCGCCCTTGATTCTTGTTGTTGAGTGAAAAACCAGAAAACAATGAGAAAAGGTAAAAGGAAAAAAGTAGTGTCAAGATTCCTCGTTGCATCAACTTTAGGCTTCGTTTGGCCATAAGTTTTGATAAAATAAATTTGAGATTTATTTTCAAAACTCATGTTTGGCCATAAATTTTGCTCATATTTTGGCCAAATTTCAAATAAAAAAATTCAAATTCCAAAATCAGCTATTGAGCTGAATTTGGGCCAAAATCCCAAAACTTGAGAATTATATACATATTATTTCAAAATAAAGTTGGAAAATATGTTTTGAAAACGTATGTCCAAACACATTTTTATCTTCAAACCAAACTTCACCCAAATCAAATTTTTCAAAATAAATTTGGGATCTATGGGCAAACACTAGCTCAGTGTCTATTCAAATGAGAACGTGATACTAACTTTAGGGGTCATTTGGAAGTTGGAACTTGTGAATATGAATGTGACACTATTTCTTTTGTGGACACCCTTTCATGACACCTACACACATACACCACAAAAACACACACACAGAGACAACATGTAAAACATTACAACCAAATTGACAAATATTTAATGGTGTCTTCTCAGACATTGTTGGTCCTTTGAGTCATTATAAGGCAAACATATTACCTACACATTTTATACAAAATTGATGTTAATGAGAGAATTCCAACCCACCAAAGGCAGATTTAGGTCGAGTTTCGTAGATTCAACTGAACATATTGTATATACACACACTTTTAATAAAGGAAAAAAAGGTTCAAATTTTGCTCTAGTAATATTCGGAATTGCTCAATTTTGTCATTTGTTATACCATTGATTACGATCCATAGTATTGATGAGAGAATTCCAACTCGCCAAATGCAAATCTAGGTCGATTTTCGTAAAATTCAGATGAATAATAAAGGAAAAAGATCCAAATTTTGCTCCTGTAATATTCGAAATTGCTTAATTTTGTCATTCGTTACATTATTGATTACCAAATTTTTCATTAGCAATCATCTGATTTCTGATTATGATTTAAAATTACCCGTTAATTAAATTGGAGCTTCGTTATGTGCTAAGACCGAAAACGAAATTGTTTTCTTACAAAGGTGCTAATATTAAACCAAAAGTTTAACGAAAATCAAAATTGCTAAAAAAATATTCCGGATAATACAAGAGAAATATGGTTTTTCTATAATAAAATCGAATTCATTCTAAACTCGTTGACTTTAAATCTTGAATTTGCCTTAGCAAACAAGACCACATTTGGGCTAAGCTGAATAAGAGGGAAAAAGGGTTTATTCTCTAATAACCAAACAATGACAAAAACTTTGATCTAATAGAGAAAAAAAAATCAAGATTTCAATTAGTAAAAAAATATGTAGAAGACATGAAAGAGCAGAGGCTTCCCTTGATGTCTCAAATTTATATGGTCAGATTCCATTTCTCTCAACATTATTCACCTAATCTAATTTCATGATTCCGACATCCAGATCAATGTCGGATTTCGAGGACTGTTTTCCTCTTCTTTTTTCTTTTTTTCCTTGTCATGTTTTGTTAAAAAAAAAAACTAAAACTACTACTTAATATTACCAAGGATTTTGGTCCATAGTTCCTAGTTTTTGCAATAAACCAATTGAGTGTCAGTATGTCACTGTCTTACATTAGGGTAGATTGTTTTATCACATTTTTAAAAGTACGGTCTTTCTCCGGACCTTATTTGAATGCGAGATGTTTTGTATACCGGGCTGTCCTTTAGTATCACTGTCTTACATTAGGGTAAATTGTCTACATCACATTTTTAGGGCCTTTCCCCGGACCGTATTTGAATGCGAGATGCTTTGAATACCGGGTTGTTCTTTAGTATCACAGCCTCGCATTAGGGTAGATTGTCTACATCACATTTTTAGAAGTAAGGCCTTTCGCCGGACCTTATCTGAATGAGAGATGTTTTGTATACCGGGCTCATTAGGGTAGATTGTCTACATCACATTTTTAGAAGTACGACCTTTCTCGGACTTTATCTGAATGCGTGATCTTTTGTATTCCAAGCTGCTCTTTAGTGTCAGTGCCTCATATTACGGTAGATTGTCTATATCACATTTTTAGAGGTAAGGCATTTCCCGAAAAAATACGAGATGCTTTGTATATCGGGCTGTCCTTTAGTGTCACTGCCTCACATTAGAGAAGATTGTCTATATTATATCTTTAAAGGTACGACCTTTCCCCGAACCTTACCCGAATGTGACATGCTTTGTATATCGGGTTGCGCTTTAATACCATTGTCTCACATGAAATTCTAAAAAGAAGATGGTAAAGCATTATAGAATAGATGGACCACTCTCAAGTCTCTCTCATGGATTTCATTGACAATTGGTAAGAGGCAATTGAGGAGCTACAAATTTATATAAAGAGATCCAAAACATTCTAGAATGTCATAATTGGTCCTATTGAAAATCTTTTATTATTACACTAGAACATTTTCTTTATGTCAGGAAGATTCAACGGTTCATATAAAATTTTAAAAAAAAAAAGTCATTTACCGTATTTGCTGCAATGTAGTTTTTCGACGTAGGAAATTCAGTTAAACCACCTATTCTCTACGTAGTCCGTCATTGGATACGTGGTTGGAATAGAGGAGTGCCCGGTGCTAAGGAGGGAACGGATACGTGGTTAAGATGCTATGACGTCTAAGAGACACAATATAAACATGAAAATAGAGTATACCCTACATGTATACTATGAATGTCCTATAAAAGTTTGTTTAGATGGTCTTAATACAAAGGGTCTTCTTTGGACAAAAAGGCTATTTGGACCACAAGGAATTGAAAGGGGAGAAAGTCTATATTGTTGTTGGTTCCCCTTTTTCTTAATATTTTATTATTATTATTACTATGTTTTTATTATTAATTTTGATTCTAGAATATACTGAAGCATAATTCCAAGAATATTCCAAATTAAGATGGCTAATAAATCAATCATCCTTATCTTGAATAATATAAAAGTGCAGTCCGGTGTACAAAGCATCATGTGTTCACGCAAGATCTGGAGAAGGGCTGCACCCCAAGGGGACGTGATGTAGGCAACCTAACTTAATCCAAGCACTAGTAGTTGATTTCACAGCTCAGACTCGTGACTTATAGGTCAAACGGAGACACACGTGACCTATAGACCTTATCTTGAACGATATACTTGTTAAAAACACTATCCTATATATGGCATCCAACGGCTACATAAGTGGAATTAGCATTACAAATTCTGTCGCTAATAAGTAGTTCGGTTGCTAAGCTAGTATGAAGTCTTTTCTACTGAAATATGGAGTTAAAATCAGTTCCATCAACTTTTAATCTCACTCTAAAATCTGCAACAGTAGCTAAAATAACAGAACAGCTTATACATTTCGTGCCATTCATGGCTCCCCCTATTAATATATGGGTTAAACACACTCACATATTCAAAAATCTACGCAGAAGTTTACCTAGTAGTATGTAAGTTGAGAAGTGTAGAGAGGCAGATCCATTACTCAAAGCTAAGAGCGGCAAACGGGCGAGTCGGATCGGATATGATTCGGGTTGAAAACGTGTAATGAAAAAACGGATCAATTATCCGACCTGTCCCATATTTAATACGAATAAAAAACGGGTTAACCGGCGAATATTCCAGGACTTCTTTTATATAATCACTTTTGGAAGAATTATTAATCTACCTTGAGAAACCCCAATTTGAGGTTTTACAAATGTAAAAATTAGACCCATTGTATGGTTTTTATCCATATTTGACCCGTTTTTAAAAAGTTCATTTTAACTGTTTTCTTTGAACCATTTTGCCATGCGAATTAACGCGGTTTAATTAAGCCAAGAAACATGGAGTATAAAAAATTTCATTAATGTGTTCTCTTTATATTGTTAATGTCTTCTGGTGTACCTTGGAAGTTAAGGATCAACAGCACAAGTCGAAGTATAGAAAGAAGAACAAAAAACAGTCAAGTTTATGAACAAAACCAGCAAGGAGCAAACAAATGCAGCATTACAGCAAATTAGAAATTAAATCAATGAGAGCTTGGAAAAAATTGCATAATTTAAAGAGTTCTCAATATAGGGAATTAGGGATAATACAAGGTATTCTAAACATTCTTGTAGACATACATGTCCCTCATATATAAAGTATAAACCCGAGCATTTCTAGGATTGTGTTTCGACGAATCACCCCTTGCAGCTTATTAATCAAGTACACTAATTTGAGATCAAAAAGAAGAAAGAGCAATTAGTCCACTAAACTCTCTTCAGCATTCAAATCTAGCAAACGATAAAAAACTGGAACGTACATAAAGTTGCAGCAAAGCAGGGTGCTTAGTAGGTGTAGCCCTTGACAAACATTCCTTTCTTAGCTTCCTCACTTTCACCTGCTGCAGAGTATTTTCCAAGTTGAGCCAAGGAGTTTGCTTTTGCACGAATCAAGAGTGCCTTTTGTGCAGCATCTACATTCTCGGGACGACCTTGCCATGTCTTAAGCACGGTGTTCTGAAGTGCACGTGCATAAGAGAAGGACACATGCCATGGGTTGGGGCTCTGGTTCATCGCGTTGAGGTTGAGTGTCGCTTCCACTTCGGATTGTCCCCCCGAGAGGAACTGAAAGGTGAGAAACACACCGATTTTTAGCATAGTTGACCAAGAAAATGAGACGGAATAAAAAAATCAATAAGCAGCAGCAGAATAGTGCCTGCTATATTTTTTTCCAAGGGCTGAGAATTCAATCATGTCATAATTTAGGACTCCTTTCCTGGTAATAGGTACCAACATTAAATATTCTATAGGTAAGCTATTCGAAATCTTAACAATGATGGTGGCAACACTATATCCAGATGAGGACCCCAAGTTGAAGATGCCAACCGACATTTCCAGACATTATCAGGGGGGGTCTGTGAAATGGAGTTTCTCTTACCTCTCTTATGGGTTCAACTCAGATTAATTTGAAACAAAAAGCAAAGAAACAACTGAGGAATCAAAGAGAGAAGATACCGCAGCTCCCATGAGAACATTGAGGATTAAAATATCACTTTGGGAAAAGATTCTTTGCCTCTTGAACTAGTGAATATGGGACAGCATATATTTCCTACCTACTGGAATCAGTTAGGAAGGGAAAGGAATTTGTACCATGATTCCTGGAACAGCAGGAGGAACTCTCCTTTTCAGCATTTTGAGTGTGTACTTAGCAATAGTGTCTGGAGAAGACTTCTCTTTGTGTTCAGCCCCAGGAGTAACCATGCTAGGTTTAAGCAGAATTCCTTCGAAAACAACATTGTTTTCTGCAAGGTAGTAGAAGACTTCTGCCCAAACACGTTCAGCAACTTCAAGTGTTCTTTCTATTGGGTGGTCTCCATCAAGAAGAATCTCAGGCTCGACGATTGGCACTAGACCATTGTCCTGCAGAATGTAAGAAAATAATCTTCAGCAATCCATGAATAGAAAGATAAAACTTCCATCATTCCCCAAAACCTATCAGATGCCTTAAAGATTGTTCTCCAAATTCTTAAGATGGGAAAAATTTCCCAAAACGTGCAACCAACAAATGCTTAAATTGGTGAATCTGGTGACATAGTGTCCCCTACTTTCTTGTTATATATATTTTATTTTTCTTTTGAGTAATAGAACCCTATTTTCTTGTTATATCTTTGGAAGGATAGAAAGAAAAAGTCCTAAAAAGCACCTGAGATATAGCAGCATATCGAGCAAGACCCCAGGCTGCTTCTTTTACCGCCAAAGCAGAAGGACCGCAAGGAATGCTAACAACTGTTCTCCTGAAAATCAAAGACACATATGATTTATGTACCATAATTCTTCAGAAACGTTGAGACCACTTCTGTCTTCCAAGGAAAAGGACAAGAGAAAGATGATAGAGGAAGCAGAAAGGGCACAACATACCACTTAGCAAAACGGGCCCCTTGCTTGTAGTATTCAGCAGACCTAGAAGCCAATCCATCCAACCCTTGGCACCAAGATTCATCATTGGATCCTGGTAGGGGTACCAAACCCTGTAAATAAAAAGAATGAGTTAAAATTGGGCAAAGTTCAACAGGCAAACAAAATATTTGTATAAAGGTAGCAGCATATGCCCTGATGCGCAGAAAAAGTTACACGAAACATAGAAACAGGTTAAAAATCACACCTTATCAACTTTGATCCCAGGTACAATATTCTGCTCGCGCAAGCAGTCAACCATCTTCTTCCCATCGGTAGTTGACTGATAAAGTGTCTCCTCAAATAGAATGGCACCAGAAATGTAATCACCTAGGCCAGGAGTGGTCAACAAGAGTTGACGGTAAGCTTGTCTGTTTGCTTCTGTATTGTCCAGACCAATTGACGCCAGTCTCTTTCCGCAAGTTGCGTTTGATTCATCAATGGCAAGGATGCCCCTTCCAGGAGATGCAATAGTTTTCTATATCAACAAAACAATGAGCAGCTTAGTTCAAAAGCATTGTATATCGCACAAACATATTCTACTCCACAATACATTGTCTAAGTTTACAAGGACGTTACAGAAAAGTCACTTTTAATTCAGAGGTGGATCTAGCACTTCTTAGTGTGAACACACGACCAACCCCACTGATTGTGGCTCGGACCATGTCTACACATGCAAAAAACTTTTCATATGCATAGATGTAATAAATCACACTTCCACTGAACCCACTGACTCAACCTCTGACTTTTATCAACATTAAAGCTAAATTACATTAAATTTAAGGAAATGAGGTTCCATCAATAAAGTTCCTTCCTTCAAGAAAGGGTTTGTAAACTACCAAAAAACAAAAAGATCAGAATTTTCTTGTTATTTACAGCATGAAACAGACAAGACATCAATCTAATTAGATGAAAGGTACCTTTAAAATAGCTAACACTTTCTTAAAATCTATCTTTCCTGAACTAAATATGAATTCAGGCACATCATGAGCATGTTTATATGTAGCGGCCAAATGAATAAAGTATAGCAAGCCCATAGAATCACTTTTATTTTTTGCAACTTCCGAAGATTTTCTAAACATGCAATCAAAAGATAGGATTTTGAAGACAGATATAACTAGAATAAACCATATAAAGGAATCCAATTAAGTACAACCAAAATATAAACGATTGTAAAAACAAAAGTTGACCAACTAAAACTTTTCAATTTCCATCAACCCGCTAAAACAAATGGCAGTACAGTTTCAAAATTCAGTATACTAGCGGAATTTACAACAAAAAATGAATGCTGTATACCCAAAAAATTAGAAAAGAACAAAATCAAAATTAATTAAGTCGTAAAAGAAGCTTTCAGATCCGATCACGAAACATGCAAACAAATAAATGTGTGTCCAATTCATAACAACAGCCAAATATATCAACATCAATAGGAAAAAAAAGTTGACAAACTAAACCTTTTCAATTTTCATAATTCAGTGAAGCAAATGACAATACAGTCCAAAATTCAGTATATTTATGTAAAGGAAAAAAAAACAAGTCAAAATTAATGAGTCGTAAATAGAAGCTTCTAGATCCGACCACGAAACATGCAAACAGATAAAATCAGATTTTTTTTTTTTAAAAAAGAAGAAGATAAAAGTGAGTGTGAGACAGAGAGAGAGAGAGAGAGATTACGGCGGTTTTGAGGAGCTCATCGGTGTAAGATCCGGCGCGGATAACGTTAACACGGCGAGTAGAAGAAGGCAAACGACAGGAAGATCCGGACCGTTGATTAAACGATTGTTGACCGATCCATGAAGATGAAGAGGCGTTTAGCTTCAACAGACTGGAACTTGCTGCCATTTTTTGAGAGTCGCCTCGTCTTTTTGGTCTGTGAAAATTGTGCTTTTTGTTGAGAATTGGTAGAGACGGCTACTGTTAAATAATGGAGAGTGACGTTCGGGGTTGGTGACGACGGCTATAACAAGACGAGTGTAAACAGAGTTTTGTTTTTTGGGTTCCTCGAAAAGTCCGCTGGTAAACAGTACGGAAAACTCTAGCTGCGGAGCTATCAAAAATACGAAAAAAATGTACTTACGATTACAAGAAAATACATATGAGTCCACGCCATAATAAAAAGTGGCCAATATTTTTAAGTTTTATCCGACCTAGTTTATGGCCAATGTTTTTAAATTTTATCTGATCTAGTTTATGTTGTACGTATTTTGAAATCAATAGCAAATACAAAATTTGTATTCTTAAAACAATTGCTTCTAAAAGTTATATTTCAAGGGGCAATATATTTTTTGCTTCTCCTCTTGTGTCACCTGATTACAATATAAAAAAATTAAAAAGTAGAAGTCCACCATTGAAGATTATTCAAAGTTTTGCTTTCGAAAATTGGTTTTTTGAGTTTGTTAGTTGTTTGGATTGGTTGTTGTTCCAATTGATTAAAAATATTAAAAGGAGTTCAAAATTTAAATTTGAAGTGATTTGGAGTAGACTTGAGCAAGATTTGAGTTAGATTTCAGAAAGACGCAAGGAAGAAGACAAAGTCAGTTTTTGTATAATTATGTATAATCTTGTATGATAGTGTATATGAGTGTAGAAACACACCTTATACACTTTTATACAAACATCGGTAGACGAACTTCTTCCACGATTTTCAGTTGCAATTCTTGTTCAAAACCAGTCCAAATCCCCATTAAATGACTTCAAATTTTATATACAACCTCCTTATACTATTTCTAACAAGTCTAAATAACACTCGCTCCAAAATTCTCACAGAATCAAATTCGAAATTCAAACCCACATATTTAAGATTATTAAAAATCTAATTTTCACCACTCAAATGGAATTGGTTTGTTGAACTACTATTGAGTCACAGTTACTGACTCGAAAACTAACTTAAAAGTTTGAGAAATCTTTTTTTAAAATTAAATAGTAATTTGAGAACATATTGGAATTGGATGTTGAAATTTAGCCTATTATTTTTGGGCTTGTTGGTTGTAAATTGAAATATAGGCTATAAAATTAAAAAGTATGGAGCCCACTTGTTCGAATGTGAAATTTTCCCTAATATTTTTAGCGCTCTAAAAATTAATCGATAAAATATATATTTTTTACTATATATATTTGACTACAACAAAAAAACCCAGGTTGATCTCATAAATGGTGCAGAGTAGTATGTACGTAGACCTTACCCCTTATAGTATTCATCTCTACCTGGTGATAAATAAAGCATCCGTACCCTGGTTGACCTCTCAGAAATTTCATAAAAAGGGCTTTCTAG